>CAJDSM010023045.1:6478-20380 GCA_903981925.1 Ostrea lurida
CTTCAGAACTGAAATATTTCTTGTGGCTGTAGGATCTCTTAACCCCATTACAACACAAAACAGAAAAAAACTGTAAAAGGCCAAATCACTAAAAATTCTTGAAAGGTGGTGATTACTAGCCTACTATAAAGAATACAAAAAAAGCAAAACTATTAACATAATTAAAACTTTAATAGCTCTAGAGAGCCCCAATCACTCACTAATTGAGAGACTGACAAAAGAACAGCCTTTGGGTAGGCACTGATTTTGTTATTCCTTGTGGTATTCCATTGTTATGTAAAGATACTAAAACAAACAAGAGGCCCACAGGCCTTAACGGTCACCTTGAGTATCATACCCACACAAAGAGTCTCATATTTGCATTTCTTAAGTTCTCAATCAGAGTATTTTTATTCACTGTTTAATATATTTCAAATATGCATATAATTTCATTCATATACACAAGAAGATTACATTTCAAATTTCCACATGGATTGTTCAATTTTTTAATGAAACCATATTGCTACTTTAATGTCCAGTGAGCTTGACCTTTGACCTTTTTGACCTAAAATTCAATAAAGAACATTTTCGACTAAGTATATATGTATTATTAAGTGCTGGGTAGGAAGGATAATGCTCTGGAACCGGAAACCGATATTGCTACTTGATGTCCAATGCACTTGACCTTTGCCCTTTTACACCCAAATTCAAAGAAACACCTTTTGTTTCATGGGTAGACCATATGCATGATATGGTGATCTAGGTGGAAAGGTACACTAAAAGTCTGGAAACCATTCTGTCTACAGACGTATGGACAGACAACCTGATTCCAGTAACCCCCCCCCCCTCCCCAACTTGTTGAAGGGGTTGTATAATATTATGATAATAGGCTCCCTTTCTCATTCCAAATATTCATTTTACTTTCACATCAATATCAATAGCATTGAAAAGATGCTTTTCAAATGTTTTACATATAAAACATACTTACCAAGTTTGCCCCCCCCCCCCCCCCAGGTCAGAACCCCTAACCCCGGGGATCAACTAAATTTGAAAGAATTGGACTGGTGTTATCAAGAAAGTAGAAGTTAATGTTCAATTGTTAACACATTTCTCAATGACGCATTTGGCCCACCCCTAATACTTAAACCCCCACCCCAGGATCATGAAATTTAACAATTTTGATAAAGGCCTTCCTATTTATTCAAACATCATTTAGTTTTCACATTAATATCAATAGATTAAGAAGATGCTTTTCAAAATGTTTTTATTATAACACTATAATGTACCAGTTTGGCCCCCGCCTGGGTCAGAACCCTACCCCGGGGATCACAAATTTACAATTTTGGTAAAGGCCTTTCCTGGCTCTACAATCACTATGCATTTGTTTCTCTCAGACATGTGCGTTGTTAAGAAGAAGATTTTGAAAATTGGTCACTTTGGGCAGTTTTTTGCCACCCCAAGGCCCCCGGGGTCCAAGAGACTTTGAAATTTACAATTTATGGCCCCTGTCCCAAAGATGCTTTCATGCAAATTTGAAAAGAATTTGGACTGGTGGTTATCAGAAGAAGTAAAAATGTTCATTGTTAACGCACGAAGGACGACGCACGACGACCATCTTAATAGGTCACCCGAGTTTACTCAGGTGACCTAAATAGCTTAAATTTCCAAATGAGTTCAAACCCTTATGAAGCCAGTACAAATAGTGCATTTCGATGACACTAAAAACAATGCAACACAAAGATAGTCCATGTGATACAATCTGTAAAATCAATGCTTTACAATCAAGTATGGGAATTTGATTCACAGCCTGAGGGCTTATACTTCAATAGTTACACAAGCGAGCTAACATGTAATTCTAAACACTTCATGACATCACACAGATTCTTACTTCTCGTTTTCGTCGATTCTCTAGTTTCTTTTCTTCTTTCCAATTTACTGTGGTCTTCTTCTGTTGTTTGAAAACCCTTGTTGTTGTCCCTCATTTTTTTCCAAAATCTCTCAATATCCCTTCTCTCAACGCTGTAAAAATAGACAGGATCATCTACAGTGAAAACTGCTTTATCCAGCCACTTGTACAATCCATTTCTAATTGGCATTCCAACTCTTAGGATCTACATTCTTCGAGTTCAACTGGCTGTTTGTTTTTTTTTTTTTTATACTCATTCCAATACAGACAACAAATTGTCTCCCATGCATGCCGGATTAGACAGGTTTACTGTCTGTAGTTTACTTAGTGCATCTTAAATTTGGCCAATCAGCTGATATATTAGTGCCTTATATCATGATTTGAGCTTCTATGTTATTGTGATGGAAAACTACAAAATTCATATTTTAAGCGCAACATTAATTAAGTGCCTTGCTTTGCCTCCCAGCTGCTAAAATTAGAAAACCCCACTAAATAAATACATATACAGTAAAATACACAAGTATATTACAACAATCTTAAAGTATCCCTGGCAATTACCATTTAACAAGAAAGACATCAAAAGAATTAATCTGACTTTTGTTGTAGTCTTAATACTGTGGAATCATTTTAATTCATGGGAACCAATGTTCGTGGGTAACCAAATTTTGCCTGGTTCGTGGGGTCGTGATTTCGTGGGCTAATTGATAAATAATGCGAAGTCGGCATAATATTTATCAAGATTAAAAAGGAAAATAAAAATGTTTCGTGGGACGTAATTCGTGGGCAAGGGTGACCCACGAAATCACGAACATTGGTCACCCAGAACAATGATTCCACAGTAAATGCCAATCCCAAACTCTTGAATGAATTGCTACGCTGTATTATGGATGCTTTCATCAGGTTTAAGGTCATTATTTAATCCATAGTGCTGATATAAAAATCTAAAAAGACCAAATTATCAGCAAATTACTTTTTGTCAATAAATTAATTCCTGCATGCCTCTCAAAGTGGACTTTATCAGCTGAGAATAACACTTGCAATGTTGAGTGTGATATAGTTTATGGCCTATATGGATAATTGGCCTGGATAGAATCAGTGGTTTAGAGCACCTGACTAGTAATGCAGGGGTCACCGGGTTTGATTCCTGGTCCAGCCATTTTCTCATTCTCTCTCTTCCTATTACATTTGGTGTCCAGTGTGACCCCTGGAATTACCAAGTGAAAGTCCCTGCCAGGGTTTGACCCTTGGGTAGTTGTCTTCGAGGACGAGAGGGGGGGGGGGTCACTTATAAGGAGGGAGGAAATGTAGTGAGTTATGGCTATACGGACGTGGATATCGGCCTTGATAGCCTCAGTGGTTAGAGCACTCTGACTAGTAATGCGGGTTCCGAGTTTAGGATTCCCGGTCCAGCCAGATAATATAATTCTCATTCTCTCATTTCCTTTTACATTTTGTGGCTAGTGTGACCTTTTTAAAAGTGTATGAACATTGTCCCATACAAACTCTCCTTTACAACTGTACCAGTAATGGATCAGAGGAAATCCTTTCACACTTGGCTATCCAAATTTCTTCTCCAGTTACACGGAATTGCCGTTATGATATAGACCATCAAATCAAAGAGACACAGTGGATTCCAGGGTACCTTCAAGGAACAGTGTTGAGTCTGTTCCTCCTCCTGTTCACCAACTCCCTAACAAGACCACCGACCTCAACCAAAATGTCACTGACTGTCGTATTGCAGTTTACCCCAGCAAGTGATAACACCCACAAAAATATTCAGCAGTCCATCATCTACACCTGATCGCTATTTACACTCATGTAAACAATCTACATGTCAAAATACACTACTTAACCTTGTTACCACCTCTTTGATGGGCTGAAATGGAGTATCCTGCAAGAAAGCCACACAGCACCTTTGCTTCCGGTGAGAACTAGGTTTTCTTCCCCTCCAATGCAAGAAAATACCCTAATCGATCCTCACTTCTGCCAAGCCCTCAAGTAATAACTGGGATTCCTATCTCAACAGGACATTGACTACTGAGAAAGAGTGCAGCATGCACCTATCTACCTCAATATCTACTAGCCAGCTATGCCAGACATAGCAGTTCAAACGCCAATCTACGGCAAAGAGACTGGACACCACCTAAAACATTAGCATACTTGATTCTGACACTAATCCGGGCAAAACCTAATTGAGCCAGATATATGGGTACTTCTTAGAATCAAGTGACCCGGTGCAGATAGGAATGAAAAATGTTGAATTTCTACCATAATATAACATTATTTGGTATAGAAAGGGGCAACCATATTCACAAATCAGTTTATTCATTAGAGTACCGAATTAAATACTTTCCGTCTCAAAATAAGCCCTCCTGCTACTATACTGTTCTCCATGGACACAAGATGAGCCGCCTTGCGCCTATCAAAATTTCTTGGCTTACCAGCTCACCCGATGTGGTAGGTGTGTGATTGCAGCTCACAATCAAGTGTCTCGCTACATTACCTGGGTGCGCCGGATTGCAGAATCAAGTACCAATCAAGTTATGCTACTTGTAAGAGCACACTGCACCACCATCTGTTGAAGGTCTTGAAAGACCTAATGTCATCCAAACAGTGAGCATATAAGATACCCACGCCCTGGTCTGTCCGTAATAATGCATATACACATAAAAGCAACAACATATAATTACTAAGTGAGGTGATAGTCCCCTCATCACAGTTAGAGAAATCTTTCCCTATACTCGCAATGTTAGCAAATCGGATGGATCCACTCCGAATTTGAATTTCACAGTATTCTATTAGAATGAGCATAAATTAGTCTTTTATTATTAGTAACAAACCTTTTCTGATATTTGTAAATCCTTTAAATGAAAAAAATCCCAAGAAAAAATGTGTCCACTCGAGTTGTAGAAATTTCACGATTCAAATTTGACGCCATTTTTGCCGGAAGTGTGGGGTAACTTGTTTCAGTTAAGTCAGCCATGAACCCAAATATATTTGAAACTTTAATTACAATGCAAATATCACTAAAACAGTGGTTTAAAATAGTTACAGGTATTTATAACATTTATAGCCCGGGGTTCATAATGTACCGCGGTACTACCGATTTTGATTCTTAAAAATTCTGTAGGTTTGGTTTCAGTCAATCAGTAATGCTTTGTAAGTGGCCTTATTTATTGTTCTTTTTCATTCATATAAATAATAGATAATCAATATACTGGTTGTTTACAGCCATCCAAATGTAACCATCGCTGTTTAACATTTGAAAACGAGGTTCCTATGGTACGCGGGAACCTCGTATTATAAATATACAGCGTGTAGGGTCCTAATGGTGCCACAACTTGGGGAAAAAAATTTGTTATTTCTTTCGACTTATTCTTAGCCTATGAATTGATAGAAAAATTATTAAAAATGCCAATCAGTCTGTACTACGAAATAAAGAATTCAAAAATTAAGAACTAAAACGTGACGGAAATTAAGAAAAGTACCTAAAAAATGCCACGGGTTTCAGTCCGTTATAAATTTGGAAAGACTGCATCTTAACCAAAATTCTTTTAAAAAAAAATTTTCAAGTTGAGAACAGGCTTTCCAGTGCAATATTTTTTACTCATGTTACAAATTAAATCCCGAAGATGTCACGGTTCACTCGTGAACTGATGTGAAACTAAACTACCGCGGTACGTAGGACCCGCGGTAATCATAGGACTGGAGTAGATCTCATTTCATAGCCCATGCAGACCCGCAGAGTTTTCCAAATCCTGTCAACATGGGCCGAAAGTCTGCCTAAAAACAATAATGTCTGACAGATAGTTTGTATTATGCCAGTCAAAATGTCTGACAACATTTTGCCAATAGTTGTAATTACTTATGCTATGTTCTGCCTAAACTTTATTGGTGTCCTGCAGAATTTGAAAAAAATGTCAGACCAAAATGTCTTGTGCAATTCACATTTGATTTTGGAAAACTCTGAGACCGTATTTAATAAATTTCGTTTTGCTACGAAGCGAGTATACGGGGTGGATTCTATGCGTCAACCGGGTCCAGAGGACATCTGCATTTTAACTTATTAGAACGTTCTAATCTTAAGTGAGTGACACAGGCCACTTGACGTTTTTAAATATATTTGGGGAAAAAAAAAATCTTCCCGTTAAACTAAATAATATGACAAGGTATCCACGCCGCCATCTATTGAATTCCTTTATTTACCAGCCACATCACTTACAATTGTCGCAAAAAGTCACATTAATTCTTAGAATTTGACCCCTACCGTTTAGCAGCAGCTCTGTCAAGGTCCTTCTCATCGCATCGTTCATGGTGATAAAATAAAGTCCATTTATCAGCTGTAATCAACCGTATTATCGTTCTAATTCTTATTATTAGTTTACGGAAAAGATTTTTTTTTTTTGTTTTTAAAATACGTCAGTGCTGTGGTGGTATATGATACTGGATGATTATTTTGAAGGAAATTCGGGTTACCAAGTTTGTTACTTGGTTCAATATCACTCATTAGCATAAAATGACTACAGGTTACTATACCATGATTTGTTTCTTACCCTTTCTCCACGACTAACATCATAAACCACATAAACTTGCGGCAGCAGCTAAAAACACACAAGAAAACCTTAGAACGGTTTTGGAATGCGACACCATATCTTACATAACCGTACAAATCTTATTCGGATTCTTAAAAAAAATAACTCGTACAACGAATTTTTCAATTGCGAATACCCTGCCTGGGGGAGGATGCCTTTTTGGTCATTCGCGCACTCCCTCTCCAATCGGCGTAAGGAGCCCCCCCCCCCCATGCATCATGTCCCCTCCCCATTTTAGTGCCCGGACTTTTTATAAGCCCCCCCCTCCCAAAATCAAATTCAGTGTTCATTACCTTTTTTTCACTTTTTTCGAGGAGAGAGAGAGAGAGAGAGAGAGAGAGAGGAGAGAGAGAGAGAAGGAGAGAGAAGAGAGAGAGTCTTAGCTAGACTAATCCACTCCCACATTCGTTACGACCTGCTCATATCCACTGTTTTTGACTGTTTAAAGAGCGTTAACTTTTCCTAAAACTGTAGAGATATTATTATAGCTCAATTTCCATTCTTCCTGGCATTTCAATATTATATATCATCGAATGTTAAGAATTAAATCTATCTGACTGTGAAAACAAGTTTAATTTCAGTAGTAGCGTCTTGACTCCAACTGCTGTACATAAACTTCTTATTAATGAAATTGTATACTCATGACTGTGAAGAATTTATATTTTCCATAGATAAGTTTCAAAGATTAAGTGCAATTATAACGCCTATACTGATAATTCCTCCACTGTATAGTATTATAAATAATTTCCCCAAGATGTACATGTTTTTTATTATTATTATATTAAAAATTCTCACCCGGTGCGATCCGGTATTTCTACATGCTTGATTAGATTTACGAAAACGCGGAAAAAAGTTCAACGCCTAAATATTATTTGTAGGTGAAGCGCTGGGCGCAGGATGTTGAATTCTTATTAGAAATTATTCAAATAAATTGATACATGAGTCTAAAACGGTTAGAGATGCGGACCCGGTGTTCAGCATGGCACTCATTCTCCCACTCTTGACTCGGGCAACTGCACTGTTGGCCTAGGCTGCGTCGAGGGCGACTTACCAGAATTATGAGATATTTGCCCCGAGGTGACAGGAACACCTTGGAGTGTTAGGGCCTACATGCCGTAGGAATTTAAAGCTTGACACAGGTTGTATTACCGTAAAAAAAATATTTTAAAACGTTGATACAAATTAGTCAGATCTTTTTTTTTTTACAAGGACTGGCGGTTTCCTGTAAAAGACAAACAATTTACCAGTAGGCCTGATAACATTTTTGAATTTTCCATATTCATTCTTGGGAGGACAAAAGCACCAATTTATCAAAAGCAAAACCCTTTTCACCAGAAATGCTCTTATATTTTATCACAGTAGTCAAAAAATCTTTTTGAAGAAGTCTGGTACGTGGTACATGAAATTAAGATCATGAAATACAGACTGTAGATTACGGTGTGTGTTTTTATATTAGAAAATCCTTGGTTCCCGGACGGGATTTTTTGAGGTTCTTTTACACCGTGCCGCTGACATCACAGAACCCCACCCTTTTCATATATTTCAGATTTGAGAATTGTATACCTTTTCATATAATTTTCTGTTGAAATTGGTGACAAGTTTTCCCATGTGACAGTCATGGAACTGCTGCTTATAAACAATACAGGGATGGACAAAGTATCATAAATTCCTTTCTATCAATGCCATTAACGGTCTGTCATAATATCTAATTAAAACCGGATTTAAACTATGTTACTTGTGGTAAGATTAAACAAAGTTCAAAAACTGGAGACCAACACCTTAGGTTAAAATTGCGGTAGATTCTCACGAGTGGATACCATACGGATTTCAAAGGGTCTGCAACCATAAGTATTTATTTTAACCAAAATAAATTTCAAACAGCATTCTTAATTACGATGTGTTGGTGATCTGTTTTACTTATTTTTGTGTAAGATTTATCAGCTTCAGATTAGAAGGCGATTCATATTTTTTAATTGAGCAAAATATAATGACCTTATCATTATATTCATGCTGATTTCTATACCTTGTCATATATTCTGAAATGGAAAAAGGCTATACTTGTACCAGCGGCACGTCCCTATCTATTAGTATATAGGAAGTGCCCCCCCCCCCCCCCCCCTCGGGCCTTTCCCCCTTAGACAAGAAAATGAATATTTCCCCTTCCATAGGTACAAAATTTCCCTTGAAAGTATTATTACTTAAAATTGTGGGAATTTTTTTACAATAATCATTATATGCAAGTATTTTTCAATAAATATCAAAATCTTGTGCAATATATAGGTAAAATTCAGTAATCAATCAATTCATATGCCAAATTTTTAGATATTATGACCTGAGGATGAGGAACTCTCCTCCCCTGGAAGCTCATGATTATATTCTCAAAATTCAAATGGGTTAGTAACACGTTAAGCTGGATAAATCCCTGTCGAGCTCCTCTTGAAATTTACGTAGCTTTATGGAAACATTCCATCTTGCTTACCCCAATTAAGGTTAATCGGTTTTCTTTTTCAGGTAAGCCATGGTCTGTTTGGAGTAAGTTGATTTTGAACAATGGAGTGTGTGGCAGGGGACCAGGACAGAACTAGAACTGTTGTTGTTGAACCAGAATGTAGAGGGAGCACCTGTCCGGATATGGAAGAGGCTGGAGTTTGGCTACGGTCCATGCTGTCGACAGGACTGTGAAGTTTCAGAATGGAAATTCATGGTCATACTGTCCACATCGTGCGGTCATGGCATCAGGTATGGCTGCATAAGATATTCAGTGTACAGTATATCACTCGAATCATTCAATGCATGCATTTTTTTTAAAACCTCTAAGGCCATGCCAATTCGTAATCTAGTTCTACGGACTCGCTCGCTTCTATTTGATAAATCCATTAATAATATTTAAAAAATAGTCGCTCGCATGTCCAAAATATCCAAATAAAATTTTTTCCACAATTTTTTCTGACATTTTACAACAGCACAAAAATCTTGATACACTGGCTGACCAATGACAGATAACGCAGGCCCTTGAGAAAGTTCTTGACATTGTATTCCAGTGTTTTTAAGTTTTCTTATCTTTCTATATATATGATACTTCAAAATACTAATTTGAAAAATATTAAGTTCATTTGGTAAGCAAAATGATTTCTAATGATTTTAGATCTTTATTTGTAAGCGCTTGCTTATTAAATTATGTATAATTCATTAATAATATTTATATCTCTTGTATTCGCTCGCCTCATAAATTTATCCTCAAAATGAAAAATAATATTTATAAAACAATTTCGCCCTCTTTGCCTCAATTTTTAGTCCCTACCGACGAAGTCGAAGGGGAATTTAGGTTTTGACTCCGTTGTCCGTCCGTCTGTCCGTCGTCCAGTAATCAGTTTTCCGCACTTTTTTTTCTCACTGCTTGCAGATATTCATTGATATTTGGTACATTGCTTTGCCATACAAGTTACAGATTCAAGTTCGAGTTGTTTCGATCGATCCATATTCACTTAGTAATGGCCCTTGGACTTAGAAAATTTCATAAATTATCAGTTTTCCGCACTTTTTTTCTCACTGCTTGCAGATATTCATTTGATATGTGGTACATTGCTTTGCCATACCAAGTTACAGATCAAGTTCGAGTTTGGTTTCGATTCGATCCATATTTCACTGAGTTTATGGCCTTGGACTTAGAAAATTTCATAAATTATCAGTTTCCGCACTTTTTAGTCCCTACCGACGAAGTCGAAGGGACTTTAGGTTTGCAGGTCGTCCGTCCATCTGTCTGTCTGTCCGTCCGTCTTACCGTCAGTCCGGTAATCAGTTTTCCGCACTTTTTTTCTCACTGCTTGCAGATATTCATTAGATATTGTACATTGCTTTGCCATACCAAGTTACAGATCAAGTTCGAGTTTTGGTTTTGATCGACCCATATTTCACTGAGTTATGGCCCTAGGACTTAGAAAATCATAAATTATCAGTTTTCCGCACTTTTTTCTCACTGCTTGCAGATATTCATTTGATATTTGGTACATTGCTTTGCCATACCAAGTTACAGATCAAGTTCGAGTTTGGTTTCGATCGATCCATTTTTCACTAGTTATGGTCCTTGTCCTATCCTGGCTTTACCATAAATATGATCGATATTAAGGGCTTTATATGCTGCAAGTCCAATAATTTTTGTCATCGGTTAGGGGACTATGTATGCTATGCAATACTCTCAGAATGCTTGTTTTTGTTTGAAAATCGAAGATCTATAATTACAAATTGGTATGGCCTAGAAAACATTTTAACTTTTCAAAATTTAACATATTGGCCTAAACTTTTGAATAGGACTTTGTATTTCAAATGTGTAATCCTAATACAACAAGCACTAATATATAACGAGACTCAAGTAACAGAAAAATTTTATTACAAAGTATCACCATTCGTGCTTACATGTACATTATGTAACAAATTGTATTGGATTATATTTGGCATGTGGGTGTCTCACCATGAGAGGTTGTATCACCATGGGAAGTTGTGTCACTACATTCATGACCTCTGTATAACCTTGACCTTGATCTCAAGGTCAAACTTGTAGGTTTTTTAAGATGGAATTCTGTCGGGGGCATATCTTCTTTGTTCCAAGCTGTAGTGACTCAAGTGAGCATAAAAAATTGTGGGTGGCGGGGAGTATCCTTTGTAAGTTTTACTCACAGTATTTCTAGTTTAGTGGTTGTATTGCATGCCCTGTCCTGATATTCACAAAGGAAGTCTAATGGAATATTTTCTGCTTACCAACTCTTTGGATGAACCAAAATATATATATTGTAAAAGTTGACAATTGTATTTAACCTAAGAATTACTACCTGTAATATTAAACTGGTGGAATGATTTATATATTCTCTCTGACAGGAATTCAAAAAAGCAGTAGGAAATGTAGACAGTATTCCAATTAACTCGTTAAACGAACCCAAAAATAGATTTGAACAATACATGTATAAGACTTCTACATTTATTTTATTTTCGGAGGACTTTCCGTCAAAACACGATTGTTTACCACTTGATTGATATCAGCATAGCCTGGGTGTAGAAACCCAATACAGATATTTTTGATTTTTATGGGAGGAATTACGCCAAGATTAGAAATATATTTATGAGCACTGCATGCAATGCCAATCACAGGAGAGGCATGACAGCGTCCTGACAAGCCCGAGATTTTTTGTAACACTGGATTCGGTTATAGTTTAACTGCCACATTATGAGTAATGGCAGATTTAAATGTCTTTCCTTTGCTTTGTAATTCAGAGACATTCTACAACTAGTACATAACGAGGAATAAGATTTAGGAAAGGGATGGATGGCCATAAATGAATCAGGAACTGTGTTGTTTTGCAGATAATCTCTTTTCCTCTTTTTTTTTTTTTATTTTTCTTGTTTTGGGCTAGGAAAAAAAACTTGTGAAGATTTTTGTAAAATGCTAAAGTAACGAGAAACTTGAATTTCACAAAAGCTGTATCATCAGGATGACAAATTCGTTAAAATGATGCGCAGTACAATAAATCTTGGAGATAAAATTAAAGCTTCCTTTGCATTAATGCACTTAAGACCAAATTGAAAGATAAAGGATGGAATAGATTCATTTTGCCTTTGTGGCTAGGAATTGCTAATCTGTACAAGAAATATTAAAATAGTGTAAACCATTTCACAATATTGGAAACTATTAATCATACATAATGATATTAAGACATTTTTACTGTAGAAAGTTTGCTGTAAGTTCAAGGTTATTATTTCTCTTCCTTCTTAAGGGCAATGAAGTGAGGATTATTATACAATTATCAACATCAATCAATACAGTGTCTTAGCTTCCCAAGGAAGTACAATATCCTCCAAGTACAAAAAGGCGAAGTAACATTGTTCAAACGTAATCATAATCCCAAAAAAACACACACAAAATCGAGTGTAGGGCAACACGGACCTCGACAAAAGCGAGGCAGGATCAGGTGCCATGGAGAAGTAAGCATCCTCTGCCGACCGGTCACACCCACCGTTGAGCCCTTTAGTCGAAATAAAGTAAACGGGATACCCGTAGTCAAATCCAGCAGGAAAACGACAGGTCTAACAAAGGGTATGAAACAATTAGTCAACATATGACTTAGTGATAATTTGTAATCGCAAACAAGGTCATTATAGCGACCGTAGTCTGGAGAAAAGCCACCTTGTGTGTGGATGAAATGCAAGCTTATGGTAGCTTGTCAGAATTACAGAGGATGAATAAAGGTGGGCCAATGAGCTATGCACACCTTCAACTTCAATACTTACTTATCCTCTTCATCCCAACTGGGACAATAAGGCACAAATAAGCTTCCTCCTTTTGTCTCTGGCCTGGGCCCAGGTTGTAACCCACATTCAGTTTGGTCTTGATGCTGATGTTCTTAGATCTCCAGATCGGTTGAAGGTGGGGGGAGTGGGGGAACCAGTTAAGCCATGCACACCTTTAAGCTGTTGTTAACTGTAAAAGAGCACAAATCCAAATCAAGTGAGGATCTCCTTTGAAAAGGAGAGGGGGTATACTGTTTTTATCCCTGTCTCACTCATTCCATCCCTTATCCATCCTCATCATTCCGTCCATCAACATTTGTGTTAGCCATTTTTTATACACTTCGATCGTCAAAGACGGGATGTATTATGGTATAGCGTCTAGCTGTCCGTCCATCTGTTGGGCTTTGAGGCTGGATATAGACGGAAGCGTAAAGCTCCAGGATCTTGCAACTTCGTACAGATCACCCATGATGAGAAGATGCTTATTTGTTTTTTCAAGGTAAAGGTCAAGGTGTGTCACTTAGTAGGAAACTTTGTAGGCAGGATTACAGACTTGAATCGTACGCTCAACGATCTTACTTGGTACATTGATCGCCATGATTGAGAAGAAGTAAAGGTTCAAGGTCAAGGTTTGTAATGTCACTTAGTAAGGAAGGGTTGTAGGCAGGATGCAGGATACAGACCAAATCATAAGCTCCAGGGTAAGTTACAATTTTTACAATTGATCGTTCNAGGATACAGACCAAATCATAAGCTCCAGGATATTACAATTTTTACAATTGATCATAATGAGAGGAAGATGCCCAATGTTTTTCAAGTTCAAAGGTCAAGGTTGTAGTGCCACTTAGTCTGAAAATGTTGTAGGCAGGATACAGAACAGATTGTAAGCTCCAGGATCTTTCAACTTGGTACAATTGATCACCATGATGAGAAGAAGATGTCTATTGTTCTTCAAAGTCAAAGGTCAAGGTCATAGTGTTGCTTAGTAGGAAAACGTAGGCAGGATACAGACCGAATCCTAAGCTCCAATATCTTACAACTTGTTACATTTGATTACCATGATGAGAGGAAGATGCCTATTTTTTTTTCTAGGCCAGAGGTCAAGGTCATAGTATCAGCTATCAGGAAAACCTTGTAGGCATAATA
>CAJDSM010023047.1:0-11965 GCA_903981925.1 Ostrea lurida
TTTAAATGCCTTGCAATTGGTCACAGAAACTTTTAAACTTGCACTTGGTTTTGATATCTTGGTTACGTAGAAGGGTTTGTCAAACTTATTCAGTATATAGTAAACTTCGTTCTTCATTCATTATGCTGGTTCATGATTTATTGCAATAGTTTTGAATTTATTACAAAAGTTTTGATGAATTCAAAGATTGCAGTGGTGAAGTGTGTACTTGGCTATTTTTTGTAGAAGTTTTTAGAAACAGAACTTTTTATGGGACATCGCACCATAGCCCTGCGAATCGTGTCGATGTGAGCTGCACATTCTTTGATGAAATAACTCGTGGAATACTTATTATGGATGCCAATGATAACCACGCCAAAAGCATAATTAATTGAAATCATTAGTTATAATCTACATAATTATTTACTTTTTCAGTTCTGTTAGACAGTTTAAGAAAATACAATTAAAACAGGACAAAAACAATAGCAAGGTTTTATGCTTTGTTCTATACAGATCATGGCATTGGAAAAAGTTGTGTGTGTGGAATTTTTCCTTGACCTCAAATTACACACTGGAGAGCTCCTTTGAACTGAATGTAAAGCTTTTTTCATGGATGATATCCTTTTTTGTCCAGTGTTGGAGATTCTAGAGTTGTACGACTTCATCAAGTGACATAATGGGGCTTCATCAGACATGACCCCCCCCCCCCCCCATCATGTGAACAAGTAGCATTGATCATAACTCAAAAATTCATAAATACGCATGAAGGAAATACATGCACACGCTTAAATATCATGATTATTATCGCCACAGATGGTCACAGATTCTCAAACAACATTTGGAATTCCTATTATTTTGACTTTTTGGTGCGGGGAGGGAAACTCAATCGCAAGACTGAGAATCAGTCACATGGAAGGGGTGCCATTAGCGGAGATTGAGACACAGACGTGACAGGGGTTGATGACCTGTAGAACTTAAAGGTCTTCCTGTCACTTTCTCATCGCCATTATCTCATAGCCAAAAAAACCTGTCCGGGATCACTTCCAGCTCAGTAGACCTGTATCACCACGGGGAGTCTTCTGTTTCACAGGGCGCTCATTCTCGTCTTCTGTTTCAGGGGGCGCTCATTCTCTGGCAGGTGGGTCTGCCAAAGGCAGATTGGGTTTCTGGTGTTTAGATATCTGTTAAATACCTTTCTGCTAATGTATATGTTCACTTTTATCAAAAAGAAATCTCTTTGTACAGCCTGACAAGGTGAAACATCCAGTAAGCATATGTTGTGCATGTATGGCTGTCATACCATTTTATAGTATTTTTATAGATTGTATATTAATAAACATGGGCATAATTCATGTGGAAGTAAACATCTCAAATTATTTTTCAGTGAGTTTACAAAGAAAAGGTTTTCATTCTATGAGTCATTTACAACCCTATTTTGCATTTCAACAAGTCATAAAACTCGCTGTATATCCCTTAATCATGATGCTTACAATTAACGGTCGACATAAATTCTAAATTTGGTAATGGTCATTTAATGCCACACATTGAATGTTTTGATCTTTTCTGTAAACTATTTGTACATGTAGAAGCATTTTTCTCTAATTTTATAGTGTAGGACTATTATAAAGTGTTTTTTTTTTACAGACTCTCATAGCTATAACAATGACAAACTTCGCTAGAAACTGAAACAATATATGTAAATGGAATCCCCCATCGTAAATTGTTGAAATTTACATGTGGTGACATCTGACACTGTCAAGTCGTACATCATTTGGTATTTTGCCCTGACAGAAGGTTTGTCCACTAAGATTGTCGGGATTCCTGAAGCCGGTGTAAATTGGTACTGAGTGTATGTTATGTTGTTTGGATAGATGTCTTTTAAGGCATTGTGAATCTAACTGTGCATTACATGAACCAGAAAATTTACTTTTCAATTAAATGCCAATATTCCTGTCCTTACATTCAGTTTCATACATTAATAATTAATCAGCTGTGATGGATATAATACCCCCTATATATAGACAGTGTTTTGGGAGCATGTATGTGTTTGGTTCTCTCTATTTTGTCCAGACTGTCTTAATTTGTAATGGAGATAAAATAAGAATTAATTTTTTGATAAGCACAAAAACTACCAATTATCAGGCCCCAAGACCATAAACTGAGAATAATAGACATAAGTCAAAATTTTGATTACTTGTATCTTCAGATTTAGAACACAGATGTTTAAAACCATTTCAGGATTTCAAAAAGAAATCAAATGCAAACATCTTTTCAAATTTCATTTGTATATGAAAATTTAATTCTCAAGTTAGCTGGATTTGAAATTTAGACTTAAGTCTATTCTCAGTTTATGGTCTTGAGGCCAGGCTAAACCCAGATGTCATGTCCCAGAACTAAGGTCATTTGGCCAAGGTCAAGGCCACTTTTAAAGTGTTTTAAATTTTATTGTTTTTGTCCAAGGTCAAGGTCACTTGTAAAAAAATGTTTTAAATTTTATTAATTTAAATTTTATTGCTTGGGCTAAATCTTTGCAATGCATATAAATGTTAGAAGCTCATAGGTAGCACAAATGTTGTTTATCGATCATCTAGTTATGTCCAGAGGTATGTCACTGCACCAAGGCCATAACTGACCAAAGTCAAGTTCACTGATTTTTGCTTTGGTCCTAATTTTGTAATTGACAGACCATGTAAGTTTAAACTTGACATGAAGGTTGCTTAAAATACTATTAGGTGTTTTTCTTGACCTTGAACCAAGGTCATTTAATGTGTCTTTGATCCTCCATCAGATTTAGATCATTTACGATTTTACAAGGATACAAAAAGTAGAATCATAATGTGACGTGTATTACTGTACATTTACATGTTTGCTTTTATTTTGTAATATCTGTATTAATATGCCTTTCAATGCTTTACTTTATATAGCAAGAAATAAAACATTGATTAATTGATTGTAATGCAGAAATTGTGGATGTTTATTTCTGAGAGCATGGATTATCTAATTAAGAACAATGCCTAATGGTGGCAGTTTTCCTTGGGGGGGGGGGGGTATTGATAATTTTTATGGTATCAAAAGTAAGCCCAGAACCTTGCATTTGATAGTCAACCCATGTAAACTCCATATTAACAAGGTTTATTAAGTTTGGTGTGTTTTAAGTGGGTGTGGTTCATTGTCCATGAGGTCCATGAGAATGAAATTCAGAGTAAGTAGTTTATTAAACAGCTGGACATTTCATTAAGTTTTATGAAGGCATTAAGTCGCCTTTGAATCCTCTATGTGTGTCGTATGGATGAAGTTACACGTCTTTCTGATCCTTTGGTTGGTGGCCTGGAGGTGTTTAATGTAGAAATCTCTCCCTATCAGGAAAAACCATCACGTTAAATTCAACAGAGGCGCTAATCGTAATAGAATCATTTACAAATTTGCCTTTTTTCTTGCACCATTTTATATGGTTTTCAAGGTCAAAGGTTGTGGGATGGGATTATAACCTTAAGATGGAGAGGGGATTATAGAAAGCTCATAGAGGGAGATGACATGATACGGTCATGCTGTATGATTTTACGTTTCGTGGATGGTTTATCTTCTACTTTTATCAGAATATTGTCAGGTAGCAAATGGTTTGATGGATAATCATAAAGAACATTTAGTTCGGGGAATAATACCTGTAACTGTACACTGAAAAGTTAAAATTCAAAAACTTAAAACACTTTAAAAAATCAAATATGATTATTGTTGTTTGAGAGGCATAGTAATAATTAATTTGGATGAGAAAAAGAAAAGCTAAATAAATGACCAGCTTCCTGTCATAAGAAAAGCCAATCTCTTTTTCCTGATTTAAAGTAGGACATTTTACAAAACCTTAGACAAGAATGAGACACCAAATTACGGTGATACTCCAGAAGCAAAGACAATGACATAAATCTATTTAGCCTATTACACAATAGCGCTATCGATGTAGCAAAGGAACAGACGGAATTATTTTTGTTTTTGTTCAGAAGACCTAGGGGAGATTATTAATAATGCAGGGGTCATATGTTAGCATTGATTGGTGACTACTTTCAAGTAAAATTATGCAATAAGGCATGAAATCTATCATAACGTAGATATTTATATAATCCTGGTCTGAGTAAATAGCTTTTCTGGCAACTTGTGAAAACCTAGAACCCTCTGATTCACGGAGGGCTAGTAAATCAAAGAGGTCTCGCTATATCATTGTGGATGAGCAGTTGCATGATTCTGAAGCACTTGAATTATGAGATGGTTTTAATTGATAAGAAAATAAATCATATGCATGAAATTTCAGTCTCGGGGTGTATTATATCTAAGTTAAGTTCCGAGAGTAAAGTACGGAGACACTGTGAGGTATTTCGCTCTTCGATGTCTCAATTAGTACACAGGAAATTTAGCTTGGTTCAATTCCTTGCTGTGACACACTACTTGAGAGGTTGATTAAAGTAGGTAGTGTCTGGTTGTTAACCGTATGCTGGACATTATGGGTGATGTTGGAAGAGGCTTTAAAACTAAGATCCCGTGTCCCATTGGGATATGATAAAGAACGACCAAACCAGCAGTTCTTGCTTACTTGACAGCCCAGAGCCCGTAAGGTAAAGAACCAGCAGGTTTTATTTAGTTAACAGCCCTGAGAGCCTGTATGATATTAGAACCTGCAGGCTTTCCTTACTTAGCAGCCCAGAGCCTCTAGTGTAGGTGTAAATTCGTGGTACTTCACCTAACACAGGTGAGGTCTCCGTACAGGTGAAGGATCCTTAAAGGGTCATTAATCTTCAAACACCCAATGTCCCTCTCAAATTATCTCCCTCCTCTAAGAACTTAAACTATTGATTTTGTTCAATTATCTATAAAATTACATTAATCATGTACTAAGATTTAGAATTTTTTTTAGTAAAGGTAAGGAAGAGATAGACAAGTATTAATCATTCAGAATTATGAATGTTTATGCTGCATTCAATTTCAAGTATTTCAAGTAGTAAAACATATGTACCATACAGACTTGCTGATGTGTTTGCAAAAATGTTTCAATATCATAAAGAACTGCATTTTGATATACTGCAATATTCTACAAAGGAAATTTAGAGCACTTGTTAGAAAAATAAGAAAGTATATTGAAGCTAATCAAAATTTACTGAATGCTTTCAACCATTGCACATACCATGTAAGATGAAACATTTAGATCGTATTGGAAGACAGTTTTTGGGGAAGGATAGCATTATTGTTGTGTGTGTTACCAATCTGTCTGTCTGTTCTGCCTGACCCACTCTTGTTCAACGGTGACTTTATATAAGAAGCACAAAGATGAAAGGACATAGGTGTGAGGTCATAACCTTGAACATAGTCATTTGGTCAAGGCTACAGTCAATGTCACCTGAAAAAGGTTGAAATTTTGGTAGGGTTCATGGTTTTTAATGTTATGGAGAGGCTTTAGAACTATGTCTTTGACAGAAAAGTTGTTATTGTAAAAAGATTCATCAGAATGATGATAACCAAGGTTATTTTTGCCAAGGTCTCTGGTCATGATAAATTTGAATTTTTGCCGGTTGCACGAGGTGCAAAACTGGCTTATAAAATGGTGAATGGCGGGCGGTGGGGTCGCGGGCGGAAATGTCTGTAACACTTAAATTACTCAGTTATTAACTTATTCGTAGCCTCATGACATTAATAGTTATCATCAGCAGATGGTCCCATATTGTGGGATCCGATTTCAGACCTGTCTGACATCTACTTCCTGTTTACTGATTGAATACTTCCAGTGTTATTCTTAATAGTGCAAATGTTCGTAACACTTTACTCAGCAATTAATTATCGTAGCCTCATGGACCTTTTGATATCCATCATCAGCGGGTGGTCCCATATCGTGGAATCCGATTTAAGACCTGTCTGACATCTACTTCCTGTTACCGAACATATTTACAGCAACCTGGCATATTTCTGTCTTTGACGCCATTTTTTGTCCATTTGTGACTGAATGCTTTGTTATTGCCAGAGTTGTTATCATGATCCTATTTGACCAAGGTATTTGGCCATGGTCAAGGTCACTGCTAAATAAAAACATAAACTTTGGCCAGGGCCATCGTTCTGATGATATAAATCATATACGGTACCAATTTTAATCCACCAGAATGCGCATTTCGACAAATTAGTCTCTTCAGTGATGCTCCAAACCGAAATGTTGAATCCGAAACATGAAAGTAAAACCGTTAAAAGTGATCAATGTAGTTGCCAAAAGATTGGGGCCAAAAACGTCGAAGGATCAGAGCTATTGCCTGAGGAGATAATCCTTAATTTTTGATATGAATTTTCTAATTTACCACTGCAATTAAATACATATCCGTATTTTATCAAGCTAGTAAATAGTTACATAGGCAACTGGGGCTGTAGAGACCCTCGGGTACAACAGTCCACCAGCAGAGGCCTCGACCCAGGGGTCATAATATAAATCATATAACGGTACAATTTTAATGCACAGATGCGCATTTCGACAAATTATGTCTCTTCAGTGATGCTCAAACCGAAATGTTGGAAATCCGAAACATGAAAGTAAAACTCTGTAAAAGTGATCAATGTAGTGCAGACCCTAAAGCGTGCTACTACCCCTCCAAATCGTTCCGTTTCGTTTCATGCAAATCGTTCATCGTTCCGTGCCAAGCGTTCAACGTTCCGGGCAGATCGTCAGCGTTCCGGGCAGATCATTCAGCATTTCGTGAAACCGTTCAGCGTTTCGGGCAAACCGTTCAAAGCGTTCCGTGCGAGAAGCGTTCGTAGAAGCAACGCCCCTGGTATCTCGCCCGACTCAATATATTTCACACCTTTTTGCTAGACGTCCAAGCCTTAGGAAACATCTAGGACTCTAATTCTTTTGTTGCCGAAAACCCTTCGAATTTGCATGGATTAAACAATGTTCTCTTTTTTAAACACCGCGCCGAGTCTAATATATTTTACCTAGAATTAGCGGACACAAACCTTCCAATTGCTGGATTTTACAATGAATTTAAGAAAAGTTGATGAATGAAAATGGTTTTTTACATTTTGAGAAAAAAAATATACGACACGCACATGTCTATAGCTACTATCATTTGGAAAAATATTATTTACTATCGTTCTCCATGGAAATAAATAAAATATATATATTACGTGGTAAACATAAAATATTTCAGTTGGTACAAATTTACAATATTGGGTCGGTCGGCACATCTCGGAAAACCAATCTTCAATAGTGACATGATTTATATCATCTGAAGAGGTATGATATGATACTTAAACTATCGCACAACATTAACACGCACTTTCCTTTGTGATTCCAACATACAGTATACATACATATGTATATTTTATATTTCGTGCTTAACTAAACCTAGTAGAAACATTTATGATTATTGTTAGCATTGCTGCTAATCGTGTGTATATATGTAGAATTTCGCATTAATAATAATCGTAACACTGCGAACAACGTCGCGATTATGCATGCCTCTCCTTCCGTTTTACCTGCTTTCCAACAGTCTTGATTTTTCATTTGATAAATTAATTGTAATTAAAAATAAAATAATGCCAAGTGGAACAGATATTATTCATTTTAATTGTAGACCATTACTATTTCTTTCCCAATTTTTTTAATATAGGAATCATAGCGTTAAATATTTTAGAATTTAATCGCACCCGTAAAATTGAACCTGAATACCAAGCGTATAGGCCACGCCTACCTTCATGTAACCAATCACCATCATCACAAAGCGCTGCAAGCCCCGCCATACCGGTTTCAAGCGTTTCGTTTCGGGCAAAGCGTTTCGTTCCGTTTAAAGCGTTCGTTCCATTCAAACTGTTCACCGTCCGGGCAGACATTCATCTTCCGTGCAAACCGTTCAGCATTCCGTACAAACCGTTCAGCGTTTCGTGCAAACCCGTTCAGCTTTCGTTCCGTGCAAGTGGCGGTAGTAGCAGCGTTTAGGTCTGTATCTATACCCTGACCCAAAGTCATGACTTATGTCAGAGGCAAGTGATAAAGAAAGTAACAATCAAATTTCATGGAAAGAAACATTTTTTTTTTTAGGAGAATAGAATATATTAAGGTTATGGTCAAGAATGCCCACTATTGGTCAAGACATATCAAGTGTTTTCACGTACAAATATTATTGAATATGCAAGCTAATACTGACCACCGCTATGCAATGTGTAAGTGAATTTTTCTGTGCTTTAGGAGTGCAGCCAGACTGTGTGTTTAAATGGGGTCGATGTATGGATGGCAACACCCAGAGATGTATCTGCGCTGCTGGCTCCAGGGTCAAAGTGCCAGTATGGTAAGTCGGCAAAATTTGGACCGATGTCGTTAACGCTTGCAGGCTAAGCTACTATTTGCCAGAGCAGTCTGATGATATTTTCATTGCTGTTTGTTCTATTTCACAATCCCTTGGGATCTGGGTTAGAATAGGACCCTAGTACCCCTTCTTGTCGTAAGAAGCCACTATCAGATGAGACCATAAAAACCCATTGCCCATCGGCATGTCACGGTGGGCAGTATAAAGATCCTTTCTGCGCAAAGGCCGTAAGCATCGAGCACAGGCCTAAATTTGCAGCCCTCATCAGCAGATGATGAAGTCTCATATGATGAAAATTCTGGAGGGACGATAAACAACATATATCAATCAATTTATTTCTACATGGTTGCTGATGATTTTTGAGTGGTTCTAATTTCACAAGTGGTTGCTGATTGATTTTGAGTGTTCTAATTTCACAAAGTGGTTCTGATTGATTTTTGAGTGGTCAGGTGGTTGTGTGGAATCCTCATCACTTCCATGGTTTTGAAAAATAGGCTTGATTTTGATCTATTTGTTGAAACGGTTATAGCTGGTTTCCTGTTCAAGTCACATTTTGACTGATGATTTCAAAAATATTTCATTTATATTTGGCTGAAATACTTGTAAATCATGTCGTGTTGATACCATAACAAGCTCACAGAATGTTCAGATGCAGAAGGGATGATAATAAAGCAGTGTTGTAATCTGTGTTGAGTCAGTTTTTTGTGAATATATTAAGATTGCAGACTTTGTTTGAGAGATCTTAAACATCAGGTACATTGTTTGAATTTTTCTAAAATCATTCCAGACAGCTAATATAAATCAGGTGATAAATTTTCTTTCCTGTCTTAGAATCAACACAATAGTTAATTCGAATCATGACAGTTTGTTTTGCTGTTTCGTAATATGTAAACTTTTTGTTTAGCTTTTTCGTAATATGTAAATCTTTTTTTATCTTAGCTAATCAGAAATCCATGTTTTGCAGAATTACTGTGCATATTCTATTGTCATGCCATACATTAATTTGGAGTTCATCTGAAATTGCATGCCGTGAATTTAAGAATTTTGTTTGGTCTCTCAGTATACAACACTTTTTAAATAAACTAGCCATTAAAATGAAAGAATTGCATTAAAATGGTGCAGGGATAGTCTGGTTAAATCTACTTGGGGAGTATTACAATGTTTTAAGATTTCTTAAACCTCTTGAATTTATTTTTAGTCAGTATGATATTTAAAAGACGTTCATGAAAAAAGAAAAGAAGTGAACTGATCAGGCTAAAGAGATATAACAAAGACCTCCACCTTTTGTTAGAATTAAACCAAGAAGGAAAATTTGTGTTACATCTCAAATTCGGCATGAGAAGGTATCTCTAGCGATATGATCAGAGAGAATGTTCATTCATTTAAACAGACAATGGTTTTATACAATAGGCAGTCGTATGTGTGCAAGAGAATCCATGCATTTCCTGTCCCCCTGCTACCATGTACGATTCACAAAGGGCTCAGTCGGTATTACTGGTTTATGCTCGAGTGAAAATTTGAGTAAAGGAGATCTCATTTTAGGGATGGCTGTGGGTCTCTGTTACTATCAAGGTATAAAACCTCAAACCAAAAGGGGAAAAAATGAACTTCTTGAAAAGGAAAGAAAAAAATACATGCATTAAGGTACCAATTGGTCCTTGATATTTTAAAATTTTTCTCTATTTCTTTGAAATTTTAATTTGTGAAAATTTCTAATTTGGAATATGACA
This sequence comes from Ostrea lurida, assembly GCA_903981925.1. Classification (NCBI taxonomy): domain Eukaryota; kingdom Metazoa; phylum Mollusca; class Bivalvia; order Ostreida; family Ostreidae; genus Ostrea; species Ostrea lurida. Next base: position 10,037 of record CAJDSM010023047.1, read on the forward strand.
TACACAGTTGGAGATTTTGTATGCTTTCCTTGAAACTTTTCAAACTTTTTGATCATTCTTAAAAGCCTGAAATTAAATAAGGCACATACATCACTGAAAGCAAATTTCTGGTAATTGTAAAATTGACAGATCAAAATTTCATCATCATCAATACATGACATTTCTAAAACTATAAATAGTTTTGATTTTTTTTTTACCATTTGAAAGAAAAATGGGAGAAATTGCACATTTGAGATATGGACATAAGTTCACAATTCATTATTGAAATTTTTACTGAATTTCTCATCTATTCAAAATGAAAATTATTGCCAACACTTTTCTACCTTGTGTAGATTATTATTGTCAAAATTAGGGCCAATTTTGACCACTAATAAAGCAACTTCCTTCTTTGAGTTGCTAATCTGTACATCAGAACTGAGTATTACAGACAGTAATAGTTGACAGACTAAGGACGGACTTTGGTAGACCTATTTATGGTAGTTGGGTCCTCTAGAAGGTATATAAGGTGTAAAACAATGAATGTCTGGATTATGGCCTCCTCAATATCCCCAGTGTTTGTAGATAAAGGTCACGAAAGGTCAAGTCACCTCAGTATGTCAAACTGTCACCATAATTCACTGAAATCACAATATTATTTCAAAGAATTAGGTACTTCTTACAGGAGCAAGGGCGTGCATGGCCATTACACGTTTGATCCAGTGTATGCACGGTCAACACTGTTATACAGGTGCCTGTGTTTCTTGTGGTTTAATGAGTTAATCATGGCAGACAAGTCATGATAGACTAGTCTAGTAAGGACTTGTCATTTCCCAAATATGAACATTAAAAGGCAGAGTCCATTACAATTCTGATGTATTTGCCTTTTTATGCCCCCTTGATCGAAGATCGGGGAAGGGTGGGGGATATTGCTTTTGTCCTAGCTGTCTGTCATTCTGTCCTTCTGTCTGAAACTTTAACCTTGGTTATAACTTTTGAATAGTAAGTATTAGGGCTTTGATATTTATTTATGTTCCTTATGACAAGACCTTGACCTTGAATTTGGACCTACTTTTTAAAAACTTTAACATTGCCATAACTTTTGAATGGTAAGTGATAGGACTTTCATATTTTGAAATCACAATGTGTATTCCTTCATGACAAGCCTTCAATGGTACCAAAGTGTTTGATGTCCTGTCCTTGGCCTTGAACTTTGACCTTTTTTTTCAAAAACTTTAACATTGGTTATAACTTTTGATAGGTAAGTGGTAGGACATTCATATTTCACATGAGTATTCCTTATAACAAGCCCTTTTAACTGACCATGTTGCAAAATTTTGGACCGCCTGACCTTGAACTTTTGATCTGCTTTTCAAAAACTTCAACATTGTCCATAACTTTTGAATGGTAACTGATACGACTTTCACATTTTACATGTGTATTCCTACAATCTCTTTCAACTGGTACCAAAATTTCTGACCTTTNTGCTTTCATATTTTACATGTGTATTCCTACAATCCCTTTCAACTGGTACCAAAATTTCTGACCTTTGTCTTTGACCTTGAACTTTTACCTGCTTTCAAATTGGTCATAACTTTTGAGTGGTAAGTGATCAGGTTATCATGTTCCTTATGACAGGCCTTTCAACTGGTACCAAAATGTTTGACCTCATGACTTTGACATTGAAATTTGAGTTACTTTTCAAAAACTTTAACATTGGTCATAGCTTTTGAATGGTAAGTGATGGACCTTTCATATTTTACATGCATAATCAATATGACAAGCCCCTTGCACTGACATGTGGAATCCAGGGGCATTAGTGAACATGTTCTATTCCAGTTTTCTTCTGAAAGGTAAACTAGCAACAAGTATGCAGTGTGAAAAATAAAAATATATAGTACATGTATTATAACAGAAAATAGATTGTAAATATAAAAAATAAATTTTCTTATT
>CAJDSM010023050.1:2408-15097 GCA_903981925.1 Ostrea lurida
AGGGGAGAGGAGAGAGGGGGAGGGAGGAGAGCCACAACAGAGGACGCAGGATAGATAATGGTAGACTTCAACAATCACTTCTCTAATACACCTTTAATCCCACAACAGGTTTGAAACATATCGATTAAACAACCGGTCGCAACTTATACCCGAAAATCTAGTAGACGCGTTTTAAAATGGTTATTTGGGTAGTTGGAGTTTGATACGCCGAGGGTGAACAAAGACAACGCAAAATAAACGGATTATGGATGGTTGACACAATTAAAGTTTTATTCACTAAACAAATCATTCTTTAACAATAGTATTAGGTGTTCTTTTGTCGGTACACAAAATGTATGGTAGTTTTAACCATGCTTTTTGTTTATGACATATTTATCTGATTTGTTCAATTCTGAACTATATTGTTTCCTACAACGCATTGATACTGATATTCAGGGTCTATTCGCAATTAGTTTAACATAAACTAACCATCCACCGAATGCACGGGAAACAGAATTGGCCTAGAAAAGTCACCCAAATAAAAAACGAATATGGTTTTATGATCACTACCAGTGAAAATGCATTAAATAATCAAATATGGAAATTTTGTAACTTCTGGTGAGGGTCGGCTGGTCCTTACCACGTTTCCACGGCGTTTGTTCTCGCTACGTGTTCAGACTCACGTAATACCCTTTCCGACTACTATTGACAACAGGGAACGTAGCCAGGAATGGGTGAAAATCCTATATTAAATTGCGCCGCTAGTGTAACACGGCGACCGCCGTCCTTCTTCGCGGATACGTAACCGTCTAGGTACACCATCACCTCGTGGATAATATAAAATGAGATTATAGTAGGCTAGTAATGAATAGAATGATGTGATTATATATAAAAATATTCATATTTAGGTGGATACACAAATAGTTGGTTATGCGACCAGATGCGCATTTCGACAAATAAAGCAGATCATATATTATTCACAATAAATTTGGGATGGGTCCATTTTGGGAGTAAATATCTCCCGAAAGAACTCGATATATAAGACACCGACAAAATCTGACATGATGTCGTTCATATTGTGATATTTTACTTGATAACATTGATGCCTAACGGGGCAAGATCTGACAAACTATGTGTTAAGCCCGCGAACTGACTAAACTTCAATCGTCAACTTTTCCCCTTCTGGTATTAGTAATAATACCACTATCACCTGCTTATGAGTGTGGTTATAGTCTCGCAGTTGCCATTGCGATCGACGCATGGGCATGCTATGCGTATGCGGATTTTTTAAAGCGATGGCCAACATACGATTTTTATAACAGCATTTAAAACAAAAGTTGAGGGTGTCAGGGCAGGAGTATAACGACCTATAAAACTCGTTTAATAGGGATTCAGTCATTTATTTCGTCAAACTTCTGAGACAAACGGGTTCGGTATATAATGACCCTTAGTATTTTGCGAATTTACTAAAGTTTGATCGACTAAAGTCATAGCTGTCCGTTATGAGACTGAGAATTACTTTCATACCACCTTGATTGTATAGACCCTGATCAATGTTCCTACTAGATATGACTGACGGGTAATCCCGTTTACGTCTATTTCGCTTAACGTACGGGCCTTTCCGACGGTCGGAGTGTGACCAAGGCCTCAGGCGGAGAAGGATGCATTTAAGCTTCACGTGCCATTGGCAGCGCTTTGAACTCCGTTCGCCTTGTACACGCTTTGTCGATAGTCCTGTGGTTGCCGGGCACAATGGATACCACACTGACGGATTTTGTTAATGTCGAATTTTTGGTTGAACTATGATAAACACGCTTTTAATACTTTTGCTACTGATATTTGCCTTCGGCAGTTCATATCTTTTTAATAGATAAGAAGATACAATATGAATACAACACACGATCATCTCAAATGGGCAAAGAACAACAACTAGACAATATCACACGGTTTTTTAATTCTATTCATCTCTTCAATACAATTAAATTAATTAGGTAACACTGAAAATCCATCATATCATCAGTTTATTTGTGGATATTACACGTTAGTTCTGTGGAGTTACTATATGAACACACCAAGAGATGAGTTCTGAGTTATTAAATTTTTTTATCAATGATGAGAATTGACGTAATACCGAAAATTGAATGCAAGATGTAGTTGGGTACTGTGATTTTGATTTTGATTGCCTGGGCTTTTAGGATTTGAGTATTAATATTAAAATATTCTTAAGTTTTATCATAGACTAACGGATCAATCAAGTAGTATAAGATTACGCCTGCTCTTGTTAAGATGGAATGGAAGAAGGATTATTAATTTGCGTGAATATACAAGAAACCCCAAGAAATTCTTTATTTCTTATGTACAACCTCGCACAACAACATCCAGACACTGTAAACCCCAGTCGCCCCATGGTCACGGTTTCGGGCATCCCGTTTTACCACGTGTTTTAACCGCACGCATTTCAACGCAGACCGCTATATACGTATATGTCCAGGGGGGAGAATCGTATCGATGCGTAAATGAAAACGGCTTATAGTCTAACCTCGGTGTGGCTTATACGTGCACCCGGAAGATCACAACACTTCGTCACCTTCTTTCTACACACATCTATCTGCTACTATTGGTTATCAACAACCTGTCTCTCACCGAACCACCTGCAAGCAAGCACTTTGGGCTTTTTTTCACAATCTGCTTCGTTGGATGCCCCGTTATATTGGTCAGCACATAACAAGGTGGGCAAGACTGAAACGTAATGAAACGTCAAAAACGTACAAGAAACTAACACGAGTACGTAAAATGACATAATTAAGCGCACTGATGTGTAGAGAAACTCGCTGAGGGATTTTCTTTTGTTACTTGTTCTTAAAATAGCATCTTTTCCTATGTATGGTACGTTTTGGATAGTTTATAACGTTTTGCACGTCGTTTAAGGACAACATGGTTTTTCCCAGGTTTCATTACGTCAGTAGGTATCAACTTTGTATCGTCTCGTCAAAGTCACTCGTCCACTGTCACGTTTCGGCATCCTTTTTGCTAACGTTTTAAATCGTAGCAGCACCGCTATATACGTAGGAAACCGCATCGATGCGTAAATGAAACGGCTATATACGTGACTATACGTAGATCAATCCTTCATCGACCCGTATATATATATTGGTCAGCACAATACAAACGTGGGCAAAAATAATATAAAACGTAGAAGAAACGTAGAGATGCGTAATATAAACGTAGCTGATGCTTAAAGAAACCACCCACGGTTTAAATGCAAATACGTAGGATAACGTAATTAAATCGTGGGAAGAACGGAGTACCACATTGGCTCAAACCTACTAAAACCTAGGTATGCGGAAGTAAACGTAGTCGGGATAAAACGTGGTCTATACGTGACGAAACGTACAAATACATGATAAAACGTATCAAAACCTTGTAAAAAGGCAACATGATAACTCATAATAAACCGAATAATCCCTAGTACTACGTAGTAAAACGAGCAAACGTAGGGAAACCTAGAAAAACGTACCAACAATTTAAAACGGCGCAAATTTTTCATGAAACGTGGCGTTTCCAAACGTAGTGAAACCGCCGAAACGTGACAGTGGACTGGGGCTTAATATATAAATCAAAGATAACGACAGTGATCAATCTCGTAAGTCCTAAATAGAATACAAAAACAAGAGTTTGGGCAAACACGGACCCCCTGGACAAAACCAGTGTATATAAAATGGCGAAGTAACAAAGTATCAAACGTAATCATAGTCCAAAAAAACACATACAAAATCGAGTGTAGGGCAACACGGACCTTCGACGAAAGCGAAGGCAGGATCAGGTGCCATGGAGGAGTAAGCATCCTCTGCTGACCGGTCACACCCGCCGTGAGCCTGTAGTCGAAACAAAGTAAACGGGGTTACCCGTCGTCAAATCTAGTATGAAAATGACAGTCTAACAATGGGTATGAAACAAATCAGTCAACATATGATTTAGTGATAATTTGTAATCGCAAACAAGGTCATTATATAATTATTATCATATCATTTATTAATTAGTATGAAAAAAGTCCCCCTTCACTACACATACATCTCCTGCATCTTTAATTGTGAACCATATCATTCTACCTGCAGTCAGAGTACCGTCTGCTCCATACTCAGGGATTTATGAGTCTCCATTTTGGAAACACCATTTTGGTGCAGTTATTGTGTAAATACAGTTTTCAGATATATGTTATTTTTCACACCTGTGACGACATGGACTCTTACTTTGAAGACAAAACATAGTGTTTACTTTTCCAATTTATATAGTGTTACTTTATATAAATAAATATACGTAATCAAACTGCTTAGTGTAAGGAAAATGAACCATAAAATAAAATGAATGAATCCAGAAATAGTTAAAGTTCTGTAATTTAAAAGAAACAAATGGGGTTGAGATAAATTAGATCATGCCTTCGCTTTTGTTGGAGGTCCGTGTTGCCCTGCACTCAATCTTGTATACATTATTTTGGATAATGATTACGTTAACACAATGTTAACTCCGCCTTTTTATATTCAAGAATTTAATCAATATTTAAATATAAATCTAATGTACCAACAATGATGATGATAGAAAGTTTTATTTTATTTGAATGAAATATTTTGTTATTTCATTACACATTGCAATACATAACAATTTATCATGTTTGGTTTGGGACTCCCACAGCTGTACAAATTTAATTGTCTGTTTCCACAGAAAGTACCATTGAAAATATATTTCACTATGCATGATATATCTCATTATCAATGTTCATTAACTCTAAAGACGATTTAGTAAGTTGGGAGAAATATAATGCATATCACCATATAATCAAATGGAGGAAATTTGGACAGACAATCACATTATATGATAAACGTGATGAGTTAAACTTTGCGATTGTCAACTTTCCTTTTTATGTAGTAATGTACCACTATCACCTGCTTATGTTGTGTATGTCTTCCAGTTGAGTAGATACGCAAGAGCATACCATGTGTATAATGACTTTTTAAAGCGAGGTCAACTACAAACTAAACGTTGATCGTGCAGGGGTTGTAGCACGATTATCTGTTTGGAAGTCATCATCTCGCAAATGCTACGGTCGCTATAATAATGACTTTGTTTGCGATTACAAATTATCACTAAGTCATATGTTGACTGATTTGTTTCATACCCTTTGTTAGGTTGTCATTTTCGTACTATATTTGACGACGGGTAATCCCGTTTTCTTTGTTTCGACTAAGGGCTCACGGCGAGTGTGACCGGTCAGCAGAGGATGCTTACTCCTCCATGGCACCTGATCCTGCCATCGCTTTTCCCGGAGGTCCGTTTTGCCCTACGCTCGACTTTGTAATGTTTTTGGGATTGTGATTACGTTTAGCACATAGTTAACTTCGCCATTTTATATAAAAAGGATAAGTTGCGCAGTTTTGATCAGTTATTTCACTCAAATTTAAAATGTGTTTTCACTATGTATGAAGTACTTTATAACCATTAATCCTTAACTCTGAAGACAATTTAGTAGGTGCAAAAATGTAATGCATATTAATTAAGGGGGTGCTATGCAGCCATCTTGAATCTGAACATGTGAAAACTAAAGAACTAAAATTTATGACGTACATGAATGCAAATTTACCTTTCTCTTTTAAAAATGTTTGTTCATGTACACTGACATGAAATGCATCTATTCTTTTTCAAAATAAATCATTTTCAAAATACTTAGAATGAATTTGGTACAGTGAGTATAATTTACATTCGTTTGCAACAATTACATTTCAAATGAATTTAAAAATTACCAAAAATAGTCTTTGAAGTATTGCGCATGACAGTTCATTTTTCTTTTTGTCCATAAGTACCTTCAAACTGATAAAAGCTTGGGATTATGATGGTACCCTTTCGTGAACAATGGCATATACGTGAAGTCATTTCCAAAAAATGTAAACAAACACTTGTCATAATTCGTAAAGAGATCATATGCATAATATGGCCGTTCATTATATGCAAAATAAAAGTACGATCTGTTCAATACAAACCGAAATAAAATCTATACATGGCAAACCTTCGATCTCTGTGTTTCCTTCAAGTATTTCATGAGTGAGGAGGTTCCACGTTCACATTTCCAGCCATCATGGTGTGATATTATTACGCCAAATTTTATTTTTATCATAGTTAGTATATTGGGACAACAAGACGCGAATTATTTTCTATCTTTGCACATTTATACAATATTTTGTTTCATTTTATTTTTAGATGTGTTTTGTTTAGAATAATGTCCTTAACTTATATGCACTATATGTTTCAAAGTGAAAGTAGAAATTGGCACGAAAGTTTGAGTAAAGAGGACAGTAAACTTTCAACTGGTAACAAATGATTGATTTACGTGAATAATGTAGTCTGATCATAAATCTATTGCACTATATGATTACTTAATAAGATAATATACATTGCACAAGTTTTTACATGGATCTTAAAAACTGCGGTTCTTCTGGAAGTCTCTGTGATGTTCGACGAAATGCCCGAATTATGTTCTCTGTGTGGGAAATTCCCTTGTTCATGCTTATAGGAGCCATAGACAGGATATTCATGCATTAGATAGTATATTGTTTAGATCACACCATTTGTTTTTTTAACAAATCAAGTATAACGGCATCATCAAAGGGGTGCAATACCAGATATGTGAAATCAAGTGTTAGTTTATAGTAGTTCACCTGCCCTACCTGCAAGTATGATGAATGGGATATAAGATAGATAGACATGTTAATACATGTGTCTGGAGGTAAAGAGATGGGAACTACTTTTTCATGCAATGTGTATTTATTCTGGAGGTGTTATGGTAGTGCATTATAAAACATTATTGCAACTTTATGGATGAACTTGTGGTGTTTTGAAGACTCAACAGCAATTCTCAATATATCAAACTATTGTTATTGATTTTTTTGGAATATTTCACGTTTGCAGGAAAGCAGGGTGATGTAGATAAGGGGAGTGATATTGCACACGTTACAACTTTAGGAATGTTATTCTTTTCTTTTATACACAACAATTACTATATTTTTACAAGTTTTGTACTTCTTGGTAAAATGTGAAAACTTTTCTCATAGCATCTTAAAGAGTAAAAATTGAAGTTTTGCATGAGTCACTTCATTGTACATGCAAATCCAATATGGCCGTTTAGCAACCCCTTAATGTATACAAAAAGGTAGTTTGGATTAAAAGAAAAACAAACAAAAATTGTCAAAGTTTCGCTAGTGCTTTCGAAAATGCATTATAACTGCATTACTACTACTTGATTTAGATGGTGGGCATTTTTGGAAAATAACACCACGTGCTACTTGTATTTTTCCAAAAGAAAGTAGAAACATGAAACAAAAATTAATATCTTCACTCATAAGCATTATAAATACTAAGGGTCGACGATTTAAATTAGGGTCCGTCGATAAAGCGGAAAGAAACAAGTCATTATTATTATCATTATCAGTATCATTATTAGTAGTAGTAGTATGATTATTATTATTAATATTATCATTATTATTATTATTGATGCAGGTTTGCGTAGGGTGACTGTGTACCTTGAAATTTTGTTCAACTTTTACTTCGTATCGCTTTCTCCAGAGGTCCTCGGTTTCTTCACGTAGAATTCTACCCTGTATTACTAAAATAAAAGAAACAAAGGGAAATAACCACTGACAGCTGAGAATAGCGAATAAAACACGTGTTGATATCACTTTAATTAATGCGTTTGATCTCCATAAAGACGAATACATCGCATTATATGTCCAAACTGATCAGACTGATACTCTACAGTATCATATTTTTCTTTACACATACAAAATGTTAAGAATATGACAATTAAGGAATAAAATAAAAACTAGATAAATCACTGAGTTAGTTATTTTTCAGTACAGACTTAAGATTTGTTGATTACCATGTTTAGCCATTAAGTACAATGAAAACATACCATAATCGGACTGACAGAAAACTCTTTGAGGATGTCTGACTGCACATTTACAGGCTTCGGAGACGAGGAACAAGCATACAGAAACATATACCAACACCGGTAATCTTTTCATATTGTCAATTCAACGAATCGTACAAACTGAATAAACCTACCGGCGTTTGCAATTACCTTTATATAGTGCGTGCACAACAAGTGCGTGCAGGCGACAGCTGGTGTTCCGTGAAGGGAAAACCAGTCCTCTTCTAAAAATTATTTGACATGACGTAAATAGGATTTACAAAAAAAATAAAGGCCGGATCTTCACAGTCTCAGTACATTGTATAACGCAATTAGTTTATTCGGCTACTTGTATCTCAATTTTCTTGCTTTTCACCAAGGGATAGTTTCTGAACGAATTTGTTAATTTATGTACATACAACAACATATATGACGAATTCAAGCGTGTTGTTAATCATAACAACACTTGTTACAAAAACACTTTTTCTTTCAGAAAATGAACTGAATTCATTATTTCCTAATCAAAATAGATATATTTCGCCGACTGTAATATGACTTACTTCTATATTTAGTAACTTAATTTCAAAACCGTGTGTGATATTTATATAGAGTTATATAGGGATATGTATAATTTCAACATCATCAAATATTACAACTCCTGAACTTTTTTTCTTTTTCAGATTTTTTTTTGTTTCTTCTTATTCCAACCAAAATACATATCAACCTATGTATCCAGATTTTTGTTCTTATCAATTTCTCTTCAATAAATTATGATAGATATAAACATTATATATATTACAGATATTATATATATATTAGATTGTCATTTCCGAACTAGATTTGACAACGGGTAACCCCGTTTACCTTGTTTCGACTAAGGGCTAACGGCAGGTGTGCGCGGTCAGCAGAGGATGCTTACTCCTCCATGGCACCTGATCCTGCCTTTGCTTTTGTCGGAGGTCTGTGTTGCCCTGCACTCGACTTTGGATATATGCTTTTAGTACTATGGTTACGTTTGGCGCATTTTTACCTCGCCAATGTATATACAAATAGGCGAAGTAAGCATCGTGTGAAACGTAATCATAATCCAAAAAGCCAAAACATATACAAAATCGAGTGTAGGGCAAACACGGACCTCCGGCAAATGCGAAGGCAGATCAGGTGCCGATGGAGGAGTAACATCCTCTGCTGACTGGTCACAACTGCCGTGAGCTTGGTAGTCCAAACAAAGTAAACAGGATTACCCGCAGTCAAATCTAGTAGGAAATGTCTAACAAATGGTATGAAACTAGATCAGTCAACATATGACTTAGTGATACTTTGTAATCGCAACAAGGTCATTATAGCGATTTGTAGAATTTGCGAAATGAGAACTTTAATCGATATTTCGTTTAACCCTGAAACATTCAACTTTTTTGTTAGTAGTTGGCCTCGCTAAAAAATAAATCCCCATACGCATAACAAGCTCTTTGTGTATCGAACAAATGGGAGACAGATAACACCATAAGCAGGTGATAGTGGTACATTACTACATAAAAGGGAAATTTGACGATTGGCAAAGTTAAAGTCATCATCACGTTTATCATATTAATGTAGTTATCAAGTCTGCCATTAGGTCAATGTTAGAAATAGTATCCAATTTAGAAGCAGAAATGTCAGTATTATGTGGTTGTCCTATCATATCGAGTTCATCGGGATGTATGAAATGGACATAGTTGTGTAACATTATGATTGTTAACATGATAGCACATCACCGATATACCTATATGTAAGGTTGAAGGACACGGCAACTTTTTGGGGGTTTTCCCGTAACAGTTTTTTGACCAAATCTGTGTCATATGAATATAAAAAATAAGTCCTGCCAATAAGGTGGCATAATTAGTGCCCATAAGGATAATAACGGATTGTTGGAATACCTGGTATATTTTTTTTTCTTATCATAAACTGTCACAAAGATTTTTTTTATAAATAGGTCGAACATGGTTTATATACGCGTAAGTGTATAGCTTTGTTACATCTTTTTCGTGTCCCTGCTGGTTTTCTCATCAAGCAAATTAAACCATACATGTTAAACGCCCTCTTTAAACAGATAATATGTGGAATTGACAATTGATTCAGTTGTAAGACAATGCAAGAAAAACAAAATATTCTTACTTTGAGACCGGTCGTAGTAATCAGTGGTAGAGCTTTCGCCTCGTGATCGAGAAGTTGTGCGTTCGAGCCCTGTGCTCGGCACCGGGCGACAAACCTAAGAAGTTAAATAAGTAGTGATTGCTCTTTCATTAAGAGCTCGGCATATTAGAAGTGAGAATCACGAATTTTCGGATATGACCTTAAAAATGGACGTCCATGTCGCAGCATGTGTGGCACACTAAAGGACCCTCACTGCTAAAAGCCATGAGTTGCTAAGCATAAGTCTAAAATTTGCAGCCCTTCACCGGCAATGGTGACGTCTCAATATGAGTGAAATATTTTCGACGGGACGAAAAACAACAAATAAATCAATCAATCTCACTTTAAGGTTTTGTCTGTGGCATTATTTACTTACAGTTTAATATGTTTCATTAGCAATTGTTAAGCCGTTTTTTTATTCATTGATTTGACTACGGATGCTCCGTTTTACTCCTGATCAATGACAACTGACTCACGGCGGGTGTGGGTTGAAAGGGGATCTGCTTATTTCTCCTATGGCACCTATCCTACAATCTGGATTATTGAAAGAATCTGCTGTTTGTCCAACTCTTGTGTTTAGTATTATATTTGAAACCACTGTTCGTTACTATGCCTGTGCTAACTCTGATCCGACACAATATGGATTTTCCCAATTGCTTTGCACTAATATTAATCTGCATGCAGTTCAACGTTAAACTAAAAACTGTTCGGGACTCAAAACTCTAAAGAAAGGAAATAATAAGCTGTCTTTTAAATTTAATTAATAATCAACGTGATTATTCAGAATATGTATATGAAGGCGGAGCAGCGTAATATCAATGAGAAGCGGACTTCCCAGACTATCTAGTGAGAGGAAGGGGCGCTGGACCTATACCGGTGAGAAAAGGACGCCTTGTTCCACAATTCAGTTAGATGTTCAGAACTATCTCATTGAGAGGGTCTGACATCCCGGGACTATAAATAAGAAGACACGCCTGGAACTGTATCAACGAGCAGAAGGTCTCCTTGGTCTACCTATCACACAGCACTAGACTCCGGGATTATCAATGAAAGCCCGGATTGTCTGCCCGGTACTACCAAGTGAGCACTCGTCCTGCGGCATCGATCAAGTGAGAGGTGATGTACCGGGCCATCAAGTGAGAAAGAGGTGCATGTCCAGGATTATCAATGAGATGAAGGACGAATATCAATGCCTATATATTGAACATTAGCAAAGAATCCTCCAAAGTGTACTATTGCGGTCCTCTTTCCATTTATATATACCCCTGATTATCAGGGGATATAATATAATTCAAATGGTGGGTCTCAGTCCCTTATCTTTAACAGGTCCTATATTTCCGAGGACTTACCTAAATGTAGACTATATTTCAATATTATATAGATCTTCTGGAAGAATAGCGCTAAATCGTTGAACTACAATTGAGGAGACGGATCTTGAACATCTGTGTCGAATGAGATGAACAAATTCGAAAGATTATCAAGATTCTGCATTCTTCATTTGACGAAGAAAATGTGTACTTTTATCCCTTTTTAAAGAAGCCAGAATTGGTAAATGAGTTGACTTAGACTAATGAAAACTCTGCACTATAGCTGTTCCAGCGACAAGCGAGTATACAACCTTTTGTATCGTGTTTGTATTAAATGAAATGGATTACTTACAACTCCTAGGATTTCCTACTAATTAGCTCAAAGCAATCCTACAAAAGATGAAATTCTCACAATGCTTTATTTTAATACCTTCAGATAGTTCCGAGAATTAGAAATGATTTGGATATACTATATCACTTTGTATTTGATTCCGCAAATTGCATAAAATTCCTTACAAACAAAAAATTCATCCGCTTGTTATCCTAGTAAAGTGCTCTACCAAGCGTTTCTCTTAATTTAGACTAAACTACTACATTCAGAATATGCGTTCCATCATTCATATTTTTTAGAAGTCAAGTCAGATTGTGGATTCTCAAAAACTTTTTGGAAAACCTATAACTCACCGAGAATTTTTGGAAAAATTGACTGCAGTCAAAATATGTATGATTTCTCCACCCTTATATAACAATTGTCATAACGATAAATTTAAACTTAAATGAATCTTTAGATTATAGATAATTACTCTTTTAAAAACAAAGGCACCGTGACAAAACGAGTTCTAGTGCGTTTGGAGAAACAGATGGGAAGAATATATTGTTGTAACAGAAAACACGCTATGGATTGCCATTAGAACTATACAAAAGTACTCTCTGGAAGAAAGATATTATTTTTGGGGAGACTGACGCGATTTTTGAACTACTCACTGTCGCGCAAACCCGAAATCTCTCTGGATCCACTCGGCCGTATTACATCTGGTGATACAAAAGGCGAAAGGTTACATTGTTGCAAACCGTAATAATAATCAAAAAACACCATACAAATCGAGTGAGGGCCAAATGGACTCCGACAAATAAGCGAGGGAGGACAGGTAACATGGAGAGTAACATCCTCGGGCTGAACTCGGTACAACGAACCGCCGTGAGCCCTTAGTCGAATAATCAAGGTAAACGGATTAACCCCTAGCAAATTTAAGTAGGATATCGCAATGCCGAGTTTT
>CAJDSM010023058.1:0-16051 GCA_903981925.1 Ostrea lurida
GTGGGGGTGGGGGGTGGGGGTCCTGGGTTTGATTCCCGATTCCAGCCATAAATTGTTTCCTCCCTTATATTACAATATCTTAGTTTACATTAATGGGTTCCAGTTCTGCTCCATAATTTGTTAGTATGAGGCTTTAAGATATAGAAGTTAAGAGATCAAACTAGCCATAAAGAAATATCAACTTAGTTAGAACTTCCAACTCATTTTACATTTCTAGTCTATTTTAATATCTATAGACTTTTACATTTCGATATTCATGGTACTGAAGTTCATGTCACTGCATACATTAATGTATAATTATAAACATTAATGTATTACACACATACTGTACATAAGATTACTATTTATTGCTTAATATAATTTCATAGATAATAGATATGCATCAGTATATCTTTATTTTCTCTGACTCATAATCTTAACTTTTACATTTGACATGTAAAGTAATATTATGTCAGAGGTATAATCAAAAGCTCCCCAGCACATGGTACATGCAGCAATATTCAGACAAACATGAAAGGAAAATTCCCAGGCACCTTAGTCAAGTTAGTGACCATCACACCATCTCCCTCTCCATGAAATAAACTTGAATTTAAATTTTTATATCACATCTACTGCCATACATCAAGTTCCAATGCTACGACATATTGTATACCGGTAAGTAACATTACTTACAATTGCTAGATAAAATGTGCCTTTGATAATTTATACAGATTGTGTACTCACACCGAGGATAATTACGGTGATACTTTGTCAGTACGTAATTGGTACTCTGTTAGTACTTTGTAGTGCTGACTTACCATTACGCTTGTCTCTAAACTTTTCTCCTGCGTAAGTATTGCTCCTAACTAACTTCAACTCCATGATGTTTATGCTGACGACGATTCTCGTGATCTCTTTTGACTTTTGTTTAATTTGAATAGATAAATCAAGAGATAATCCGAAGCACTTTTCATCTCGCACCCACCGAGGTCGAGTTTACTAAACGATGGAAAAGGGAAAGACGATTTTTCTTGATGTAAGTTGTAATGAAATAGAAGACATTTGATATATATGTACAATGAGAGCGTGCTCTATTTTTGGCATCATGCATATCAAAGCTGGCAAAGAGGATAATAATTTATTAATGAAGGTGTGGCAGCTAGATGCACAGTTCGAATTTACTCAGTTTCCGTTTGTATGGAATGTTTCCTGGATTAATATTCAATACTTCCGTTCACGGCTGAATAGTGAATGGATCTTTGATATCAAATACTGTAAATGCTGCAAAATTGTACTTGTGTGGTGTACGTTGAATGTTTTGGAATTACGGTGCTGACTACCATATATGGCTCCTGTGGGCTAGATGACATATAGGGGAAACTGTTGATATTTCGACACCTCGCTATGAATTTCGGAAATGCTCTTCGTCTAACCATTGAACATAGGCTTATCGTATATCGGTAGTAAAAACGAACATTCTAGATTGTGTTTTCGGGTTTCATCGGATTTTTTCCTGCTATTTATACTATATATGAACATTTAAATGAAGTCAGATAGAAGGTTATAACTTCGGACGGTGGTGTTGCAACTTGGACGCATGGTGTTGTAACTTCGGACAGTTTTTAAATTCGCGTTGTTTCCTTTTATTCTGTAGTTCAATGACATGCTATGCTCCCATTTTTGGACACTAGAAGCTGATTTATTTTAAATATAGTTTTGGTTGTTTGTTTAATCTTTAAATTATATCGGTAACTTTTACCGGAAAAGTAGGTCTCTGAAGGACTTCGTTTTGTCTGTCAAAAACAAAATGGATGCTGGCGACGTTCACTTCAAAGTTAAGGGTGAAGGTCATATTAATTAACCAATCGGATCTCTGTTACCATGCGCATATAATTAGGTGTTTTCCATTTCGTAAATATATCAAGTTCAGAAACAAGTTTAAATTTAGAACAAGTAACAAAAGAAATGTGAGATATAAAGCGTTAAAATTGACTGTCCGAAATATTACGCCGTCCGAAATTCCAACAGTTTCCCCTATGTCATATACCACAGAGTTACATATCCATCCATTTCTAATTAATCAAAAACCTGTATTTCATGGTGCAACTTTTTATGCACAGGATTCGAGTGTTATTTTACTGAAATATCCAAATATTCCTGCATTGGCCTTATTGTCTACAATATTTCCCCAGTTTACGTAGCCGTGTTAGGTTGCCAGCCCGTTGCCAGTCAGTTTGAGCACATGGTTTAATGATAGATGGACCTTTAGCTCACTGGTGTATCCCGGTTTATTTTCACTTAAAGAGCTTCATATCTATGCAGCTAGGTGTCCCCAGGCAACAAAGTTGTTCTGGATATACTTCATTATACTCTCTGTATACACCAGCAGAGTTTCCTGATTGGGTTCAATTCACTCATTAATATCATCAGGGAGAGAGGACATTTCATGGACAGGCTATCCTCAAAATGATCATGTGGCTTTATAATTTTACCAAAGGTCTAGCTCAAGGGAGGACATAACAGCTAGGAAAATGATTTCCGGAATCTGAATCAGACTGAATTTCCTTTCAGTGCAAGAAAGTAATAATCAGATAATTTAAAGGCTCAAGCAATACTACACAGTGTCCGTTTTAGCTCACCTGAGCCAAAGGTATGAGCATTTCTGATCAAACTTTGTCTCGTGTCTGTCTATCTGTCTTCATCATTGTTAAATGTTCACATTAACACATTAACCACATCGACAACAACTTAAGCATCTTTTGGAAGAAGAAAGGCAGAGATCCTATACTTATAGGAAATTTTATTTTCATGTCATTTTTTTTTCTTCCAGATATTCAGGCGAGCAGATAAAAATGGTGAGTCAAACAGTGCTGTAATAGTAAAATGTATAGTGCATGGAAATTAAAGCATATTAAAGTTATTTCAAAAGTTTGTTGACGGCCATCAAAGATGCAATGGTATTAAATAAAACACAACTTGTAATTCAACATGTAAAGCAAGGTATTCACNTGTATTAAATAAAACACAGTGTAATTCAACATGTAAAGCAAGGTATTCACTGTGACAGGTGAAAAAAATGTAAGACAAGATTTATAAGATTTGACATCACAATCTGTAGTTTAGATATGGCACCATGGAATGGCTTGTTGACACTAGTCTCACATTGTAGCTAGGCAAGAGTTACTGATGTTCTACTTTATTAGCAATCCAGAATGCTGATTGTTTGAATGTTGATTATTTTCAGATGATGGTGCAATTTCCTGGGAGGAGTTTGTCCAGTTTTTTGCGGATGGTGTCATGGGAAAAGAAGAAATGGAAAAGTTGTTCAATGAAATTGACACACACAACACCAAGTAAACACTTTATATATAAAAAAGTTTGTGTATTATAAAAAAAGAGAAGGGTTAACTGCCACTGAGTCATTTTACTAACTGAAATTGAAACAGTGAAATATTTGAAAATATTCCTGTATATTTTTAAAATATGGAGGGATTCAGACTGAAATGTGTGGAAATGTTCTTGTGAATTTTTATTATAGACACTGGTGAAATTCAGACTGTGAAATTAAATTTTCCTGGGTATTTTAGTAACATTGACACTGATGAAATTCAGACTGTGAAATGAAATGTTCCTGGGTATTTTTAGTAACATAGACACTGGCGAGCTGTGTGAGTACTTCGGCAATCACCTGGGAGAGATGAAGGAGATCTACTCTATGGTGGAGGATCTCAATCACAAAGTGACCAACGTCCTGCAGTCTACAGCCAAGGTAAAACTAGATTGTAATGCAGCCTGGATTCGACAAGGTAAAACTAGATTGTAGTGCAGCCTGGATACGACAAGGTAAAACTAGATTATAGTACAGCCTGGATACGATGGGGAAAAAATGGCAGCTTGGTGTGGGAAGCTAAAAATAGTAGTAAAGTGATGTAAGCAAAAGTTGATCAGGACATACAGGACATTTCTAACATTTCTCTCAAATTATTTTTTCATTTTCTGGTTATGATAAGTTCTTGTATGATTTCTGGAGTAGGTTTTGATTTGATTTTGTAGTATACTATGCCATACTCTGTACATCAGTGTGGGTAGCTCAGTGGTTAGATTACCTGACTAATAATGCGAGGGTTCACGGATTCAATACTCAATTGTTTCAAGGATTTTTTCTCCCTTCTTTCTTAAAAAAACTTTATTATGTCCATATACATGTATATAATATGTAGTATTTTTACTTGCAAAAATCGGGAAATATCAAAAATATGATAATTCAAAAACAGACATGGTAGTAGCTTCCAAGATTTTTTGTAGAAGAAAGATAGAAAGCAAGTGAATTGTAGGTAAATTATCCAGAAAAATGATACAGGTGACTCTCGATAACTCGAAGTTCAAGGGACCAAGACAAAACTTCGAGAGATCTAGAGTTCGAGAGATCGAAAGTCGGCTTAATCCGGAAATTGAATGTCTGACCATTACGGTTCAGAATTTTAAACCGTAACCGAATAATTTATCAACGACATCTATACTTTTTTGTTTCTTATTCCTCAGGTAAAATTATTGACGTAAGAACTTTATGTGCACTAATAATAAAATAAAAAAATATCATGTATTTTCGAAAGTTGTCATATATTTATTTTTTCTTCTTTTTAGTGCTGAGATAACGTGTATTTATAAACAATGTTCACAAAACATTTTCTCAAAAATCTCGTCTCAAATATACTCTTGCAGGGTCTCTGCAAACAATCATAAATTCTTATTCATAACAAGTAAGTGCGAATATACTCAGAACCTAAAGCAACACACTTGCTCAGATGAGAAGTATAATGACCAATTACAACTATCAAAATTCGTTACCTGTGTCCACCCTAATCAAAGCAGCGCGGCGGCACGTCCCTTTGGTAAAACTTTAATTGCCTTCGCTACGCACCACTCGGGCCGTCCAGTAAGTCCAAGGCAGATATAATTAGACAACTTTGTTGATGTTTTGTTATACTCTACGACCGACTTCGAGAGATCGAGAGTGAATAAACAATGAAATATGTTTACGGGACCCAAATTCATATTCGAGAGATCGAGAACTTCGAGAGATCGAGAGTAAATTTGCTTACTTATTAGAGAAAAAATCGGATCGGGATGTCACTTCGAGAAGATCGAGAACTTCGAGAGATCGAAGTTCGAGTTATCGAGAGTCACCTGTATATGGAGAAACGTAGTGTATGCCCTTAAGGCGAGCAACTATCACAAATCAAGCAAGCTGGTAAAAATGACTGGAGGAATGGGAATAAATATTAATCTCATTAAATGTAGTATCCTTGATAGATATTTTTGTTGTCAAAAATATAGCATCATTTGATGAGAGTACTAATTGTAATTAATCCTGTGAATCAAAACAAATGAATTTATTTATATTTATTCAAATTTTATCGCTGGTTAAAGAAACCTAGATCATGTTATCTAAGTAAATATATTTCACTTCGAAAACAAGAAATTCAATGGCCTAGGATTATTTTGCACAGCCCATAAACTCTAATATTTTAAGATTCACTTTTTACTATGTGATTGTTTTCGTGTCGATCAGTTTCAAACTAAGCTCTTAAGTTTTATTTTGCAGTCTTACTCTGGAAAGAGCAGAACTGACAAGTTCATCAATCGTTTCCTACTGCGGGAATGTATTGATCAGCTGACTGCCCTACAGCGCCCTCTAGAGTCAGCATCGGATCACATGGATGACGAAGCTCGAGCAGAAAAGTGAGTAGCTTTTGTTATGTGGACAGTTGCAGTAAAAAAAATATTATTTTTAAATGTGATAAAGAATGGATAAACTGTTTAAATGAAATTTTGTTTGGGAAAGAATTGTTTCCATATTTACGTAAATAATGTTTACATTTGAATTGATCTGCAGCACTGAAATCAAACCTATTGAACTTCGTGACGTCCTGCCGAAACCGGACGTTATACCCGGCCGAGTTGGACGACGCACGAAGCGCCAGATCAGTAGCCAGACCTCGCTCCCGACAGAGGGTAGGAAATTCAGCATCACAGATAATAAATGTTGAACCTTCTTTTTTTTTCATAATTTATTGTGTTTTCATTTTATAGTATAACAAAAAACACACAGAGAGAGAGAGAGAGAGAAAGAGAGAGAGAGAGAGAGAGAGAGAGCGAGAGAGAGAGAGAGAGAGAGAGAGAGAGAGAGAGAGGAGAGAGAAGAGAGGAAGAGATTTTTGCCCAATAAATAGAATTGTTTTCCGACCTTCCCAGGCCTCATCATAGGATTCCTTTTTTTGTTGTTTTTTTGTAGCAATTTGTTTATTTATATCAAACATGGATTTCATGGAGGATATCAACTATTTCTATTTGCACATTTCATACTATAAATAAAGTATTTTTAATTTGTAAAGACATCAGAGTTTTAATACTTTCTGTTTTTATACAGGATCCAAGGATAACATGTAATATGATTATATATATTATCATGTTAAAACAATAATTATCAAAGTCATTTAATAAATGTGGAACCTGTATTTGTCGGATACATATCATAAAGATTCAATTTTTATTAATCATTGATACGCGACCAGACTAGTTGTGTACTGTGACATCATTATAACAGTAGATGAATAACCACTCTGTTTATTATAGGGTCTGTGAATCCTGTTGCACTGGCTGCTCAAGTTGACCGCTTGTCTGAGTTGCTGGATCGATTAGAACATGGGGTAACATTTGTAAAAAATCAGCACGAACTGTGCATAGCACATTCGGAGCCTTACTCAGTGTTAGTCAATGGTGCTTGAATTTGTGACATGATAATGGTGGAATTTTAGTTCGGGGTAAAGAAATTAAATTCTTTTTTCAGGTCAATTTTAAAGGATTTGTTGATGAGGACATGAATGCTACCGAAGATGATCAGGTACAAACATTTCTGTGTATCGTAATTTTTTGTTATTAAACAAGGTTGATTTTGTTTTGCTCACTCACTAACCTTGTTTATTATATCAAATCTATGGCCTTTGTTTTAAAGAAAATTACATCTGAAGAGGAAGAAAATTTGCTTTTAAGACCATCTTAATAGTCCATAAGGAAGCGAATAAGAATAATGCAGGGAGAAAGAAAGAAAACTCGAATATAAAACACGTTTTTAGCGAGCTGTGGAATTCTGATTGATACACTCATATAATATTTTCAATACAGTTAAACTTCGATATCTCAAATACTTATATCTCGAATACCATGGTTATATCGAACTGATTTGGAGGTCCCAAGCACCTATTTCCTTAGTAATTTTACTCTCAATATCTCGAATTCACGGATATCTCAAACTTTTTTCTTGGTCCCATCAAGTTCGAGATTACGAGGTTTGACTGTATTTACATGAATATATGCCACATACAAGTTATTTAAAACAAATGAACATAAATTATATAGTTACTTTCAATCTATTTTACTGGTTCTTGGTACCCTTTGCTTGTCAAAAGAGGTGACTAAATGGGGCAGTACTGTATTTTATAGTACATCCTCCACACAAATTACCCCATTTCATTGCTCTGATTGGTAGTACATCGTCCATCGTAGTAGAACATCCTCCACACAAATTACCCCGTTTTATTGCATTGTTTGGTAGCATATCGTCCATCGTAGAGTCTGTGTTTTTTGTAGTACGTCCTGCAGCAGAGAAGCATGGCAGTATTGAAGGAGAAGGACGACGACTTCCGCTCGACTCTACGTCAGTATATCGAGGACACTAACAACGCACCAGGGGCGCTCAAGTACGATCAGCATTTTATATATACCATACAAATAGAAAAATTAGCGAGGCGGAAAAGTACGATCAGCATTTTATATATACCATGTACACACAGAAAAAATTAGCTAGGCGGAAAGATTTTGTAATATATACCATACAAATAGAAAATTAACTATGCGGAAAAATACGATCAGCATATTATATATACCATACACACAGTAAAATTAGCTAGGATTTTATATTACATACAAAGCAGAAAATTAGCTAGGCGGAAGTACGATCAGCATTTTATATTATACCATACAAACAGAAAATTAGCTAGGCGGAAAGTACGATCAGCATTTTATATATACCATACAGACAGAAATTTAGGAGGCGAAAAGTACGATGCAGATTTTATATATACCATCCACAGAAATTACCTAGGCGGAAAAGTACCGATAGCATTTTATATATACCATACAAACAGAAAATACTAGGCGGAAAATACGATCAGCATTTTATATATATACCATGTTACAACACAGAAAAATTTAGCTAGGCGGAAAAGTAACATCAGCATTTTATATATATCCTCATGCAAAGAAAATTCGCTAGGCGGAAAAGTACCGCTCAGCATTTTATATATACCTACAACAGAAAATTAGCTAGGCGGAAAGTACGATCAGCCATTTATGTATACATGTACACACAAGAAAAATTAGCTAGGCGAAAGTACGATCAGATTTTAATATTACCATGCAAACAGAAAAATTTAGCTTAGGCGGAAAGTACGATCAGCCATTTTATTATATACCATACAAAACAGAAAATTAGCAGTGGCGGAAAGTACGAATCAGCATTTTTATGTATACCATGTACAGCACCAGAAACAATTTAGCTAGCGGAAAAGTACGATCAGCTTTATATATACATATCAACAGAAAAAATAGCAAGAACAAAAAATACAATCAATATTTCAAATTTCCTATACTAACCAGAAAATTAGCTAAGACAGAAAGTTCAAAGATGATTCAGGTTGTTTGTTTTTAGCTAGGTCTTTATTTTAGCAATTGCAAAATGAACCCAAAACAATAATCATGAAATTACGTATTTAATTCCCAACAATATATATATGTGAATGTACGGGTCTGATTAATTACCCAAAACATAATATATCTATGTGAATGTTACGGTCTGAAAATACCGCAATAACAAATAATTATATCTATGGAATGTTAACCGGTCTTGATTAATTACCCAAACAATAATTATAGTTCTATGTGATGTTACGGTGTCCTGATTAATTACCAACACATAATATCTATGTGAATGTTACGGGTCTGATTAATTACCCAAACAATAATATATCTATGTTAATGTTTACGAGGTCACTGATTAATTACGCCAAACATAAATATATCTATGTGAAATGTTTACGGGTCTGATTAATTACCCAAAACAAATAATATACATTATGTGAATGTTACGGTCTGATTTAATTACCCAAAAACAATAATATATCTATGTGATGTTACGGGTCTGATGTAATTACCGCAAAACAATAATATATCTATGTGAATGTTACAGGGTCAATTAATTACCAAAACAATAATATATCTATGTGAATGTTACGGGTCTGATTAATTAATTAAAGGATCTTGCTCCTCTATCATAATACCAAAAACCAGATCCCTGCCAAAAAAAAACCCTCCAGCCAAATTTTTTTTCCATTTTCATATATACAACACTAGTTTAATGATAATGGAAAATATAAGCAGTTGAAAACTATGAATTAAAACTTTTTAAGCAAGTGAATGGTACATTGTATGTACATATCTGCTTGTCTAGTGGTGTCGCTAGAGAGCAATATGTATAATATCTGCTGGCTAGTGTATCGCTAGAGAGCAATATGATATTTCTGCTGGCAAGTGTGTCGCTAGAGAGCAATATGTATATTTCTGCTGCTATGTTCGGCTAGAGAGCAATATGTTATATCTGCTGGCTAGTGTGATCGCTAAGAGCAATATGTATATATCTGCTGGCTAGTGTGTCGCTAAAGAGCACATATGTATATATCTGCTGGCTAGTGTCGATCGCTAGAGAGCAATATGTAATATTTCTGGCTGGCTAGTGTGTCGCGTATGAGAGCAATATGTATATATCTGCTGGCTGAGTGTGCGATCGCTAGAGAGCAATATGTAATATTTCTGCTGGCTAGTGTGTGTAGAGAGCAATATGTATATTTCTGCTGGCTAGTGTGTCGCTAAGAGCAATATGTAATATTATCTGCTGGCTAGTGTGTGCGCTAAGAGAGCAATAGGTATATTTCTGCTGGCTAGTGTGTCGCTAGAGAGCAATAAATGTATATATCTGCGGCTAGTGTGTCGTCTAGAGAGCAATATTGTATATATCTGCTGGCTAGTGTTCGCTAGTGAGCAATATGTATTAATTTCTGCTGGCTAGTGTGTCGCTAGAGAGCAAATATGTATATATCTGCTGGCTAGTGTGTCGCTAAGAGGGAGCATATGTATATATCTTGCTGGCTAGTGTGTCGCTAGAGAGCAATATGTATATATTCTTGCTGGCTAGTGTGTCGCTAGAGAGCAATATGTATATATCTTGCTGGCTAGTGTCGATCGCTAGAGAGCATATGTATATTTCTGCTGGCTAGTGTGTCCGCTAGAGAGCAATATGTATATTTCTGCTGGCTAGTGTGTCGCTAGAGAGCAATATGTATATATCTGCTGGCTAGTGGTGTCGCTAGAGAGCAATATGTATATTTTTGCTGGCTAGTGGTGTCGCTAGAGAGGCATATGTATATATCTGCTGGCTAGATGTGTCGCTAGAGAGCAATATGTATATTATCTCTGGCTGTGTGTGCTGAGAGCAATATGTATATTTCTGCTGGCTAGTGTGTGTCGCTGAGAAGCAATATGTATATATCTGCTGGCTAGTGTGTCGCTAGAGAGCAATATGTATATATCTGCTGGCTAGTGTGTCGCTAGAGAGCAAATATGTATATATCTGCTGGCTAGTGGTCGCTAGAAGAGCAATATGTATATATCTGCTGGCTAGTGTGTCGCTAGAGAGCAATATGTATATTTTTGCTGGCTAGTGTGTCGCTAGAAGAGCATATGTATATTTCTGGGCTAGTGTGTCGCTAGAGAGCAATATGTATATATCTGCTGGCTAGTGTCGATCGCTAGGAGAGCAATATGTATATATCTGCTGGCTGTGTGTCGCTAGAAGAGGTTAGTGTGTCGCTAGAGAGCAATATGTATATTCATCAGGGGAGGGCTGATGTCTACGTGTATGTCTTTGGACTTTGATACAATCTTTAATTGTTACAGGAAATTGCTATTTTGAATTTCCTTCTTTCAGCATCAGTGTGAGGTTCTTTAAGGACTCAGGACTCTACACTCTCTATGAGGTTTGGGAAGCAGAGGACAAAGAAAAGCAGTATGTTATATCCGAGAACATTTCTTGAATAATTCCTAAGGCTAAACAAAGTCATTCTTTAGTTTGTCATGCCAAAATTTTCAAAATCCAATGCGGCAGGCAGGTTTGATCTTTCATTCATTTATTCTCAGCTGCAGCGTGATGTTTCATTTGTTGATTTTGTTTGTTTACTGAATTCTTATATTTTTTTTTCAACAGATAAATAATTTATTTTTGAAATCCATTGATCGTTATTTTTTAAGCCAAATATATTCAAATTTATTATTTCATTTCAAAATTGAAATTCTCAAGTTATCTCCCCTTTTAGTGCATTGTGATGCCCAATTTTTGTTTTACAGCCTAATACTTTTGTATTTTGACTTACTTGTGATCCTTACAACAACAAAAATCATTCAAGAGGTGGATTCATTTGAAATTTAAGGTCAGGTTTGCAACAACAGGGAGATAACTCTGGATGTACCTCCGTACATTTCCCACTTTATGAGTCACAATGAAAAAGTGCGTCACCCACATTATGACGTCACAATGAAAAAGTGCGTCACGATACGTAGAGCTCTGCATCACAAGTCCTTCTGAATACACAAATGAAGAATGTCATGTACTTCTTGTTAAAATATTTAGGCTACTACCTTTCAAGTTTATGTAAATCTGCTGACAAAATTGTCAAATAATCATTTATTACGATTTTGCTTTATAATAATAAAAGTCTACATTTTTATAGCATGTCAAGCGCTAACGGTAATTCTATTTATGTCGCCGATGACTTTGTAATTGGGCATCGGCACTTCAAATATTTGCATCAAATCAGTTTTTTTGTAACAAAGATCGTAGATAAAAGAATGATGAATCTTTGCTGACAAATTCCGTGTGAAACAACGTAAATATTGCTAGTGGAAGTAAAATTCATTTTGGTGCTGTTATGATTGATCATGGTTTGCATTTGAATAGTTCCTCATATTTGACAAAAAGTCCGATATTTCGAGTCATATAATTAACAAAGCTACGTGTTGAACTTTTACTATATAATTCCCAGACACTTGAAATAACCAGGCCTAATATGCTCTTACCCCTCTTTAATTACTTTATATTTTCAATGTATGGCATCTTCTATGACTTGTGCTGAAGCCATTTATGTAGCAGGAATTTGACATGTTAAATTACAGTGGATCAGTCTCACGACTAGATCAAACAAGTTATATTACTCCAGTATATATTTTATAATATTCTATAATTTTGTTGGTCTAGAGGAATATGTATATACTATAACGGCGTGGATTTTGAGGACAATATACGAATGACAATCACGAAGCTGTATTTTTACTAACTTTAACCCCCCCACCCCCCCCCCCCCCCCTCTTTTTGAACCGTCACTGACTGGGGCTAAAATAGAAAAAGCTGATATCGTTTATCTATCATGTACGATAAATATCAGGCTATGGAATAAAAGAGAAATTTATTTCAAATGTGTACATGTTTTTAAAAACACACAGAATTTACGACGAAACGGGAGCGTGGAAAATCGTGGCTCGGGAAATTGACGATATATACGATAATACGTACTCCATTATTGTCCTATCGATAAAGACATTACTAACGAAACCCTTGATTTATTAAAATATTACATTTCTAATGTAGTCTCTATGACATCCAAAGTTTTCATTCTTATATTTTTGTGGCTAAGTCGTAACTATTTAATTTCATTTTTAAAAATTCGAATAATTTACCTTCATCAATACGTTAGCTTGATCTAATTATTTCGATAGTAAAATTGTTAAATAAAATCGGGGGGGGGGGGGGGGGTGGGGGGGGTAGTGTCAATACACTTCACACAATATTTGAACAAATAATATACCTAGTTTTTCATTTCGGTGGTTGAGTCATATTTTGTTCATTGTGAAAATATTCAATTTACCCATCTAAAAGTTGTACGGAATTGACAAAGACGCACCTTAAAATTAATGTTAATGTTACATGGAAAAACACAAAGCCCGGTGGTATATTTTTTTTGCTTTTACTAATCTTTATTGATTGAAATGTTATGTTTAGAGGGAATTTTTTTGTACGTAGGTCTTACAAAGCTCCTGTTTCAATATACCTTTTTTTGTTGTCATGGCAAACCACTTTGAATTTTTCATATATTACAAAAAGTGGCTATTTTGTTGTTTTTAGAATTCAAAATTCATCAACCCAAATCAACCATAACATTGTTAAGCTATAAT
Source organism: Ostrea lurida (assembly GCA_903981925.1). NCBI lineage: Eukaryota > Metazoa > Mollusca > Bivalvia > Ostreida > Ostreidae > Ostrea > Ostrea lurida. The sequence continues at coordinate 13,378 of CAJDSM010023058.1, forward strand.
CTTTTTTAAAAAATATATCTCCTTTCCACCAGTAAGTGTTGACTTTGTGTTAGTTTTTAAATATAGCATGAGTAATTTCTTTATAGAAAATTCCAGCAAAAACGGCAAAACATCACAAAATAAGGCCATGTAGTTCAAAAAACAATATGAGCATTTCTTTTTAAAATCGATTTTTAGAAAACAAATTCCTACTGAACATAATTTCTATGTAACAATGACTTCGTTCGCTAGCTTTCTTGAAATGGTGCAAACCTTACCTTAAGTTTAAAAAATTGTGGTTGCATAATTTATTTTGCTTGTATTAACATTTTGAAATCTTGCTTTGTTTTATGTTTGTAGATATCGGGAAACAAAGCCGTTCGACTCCGTGTTTACAAGTCTGACTTCGGAGGCTACTTTGTCTTCAATCTCTTTTCCAAGTAAGTATTATTAAAACAGGTAGCAAAAAATTGTTTGACATATCTTGTAGATGTACAATTTCGGTTTATATCCAGAATCCGTACATGGGCCAGACTTTTTGAATTCTAGTTGTTGGAATACCTACAGATAAGGGTGTAGGAATCTAACTGTGAAATAGAATGGTTGTGTTTAAGCTGAACATAAATGGTACATTCCCACACTATTGAATTCCTGTATAATGCATGTATGATGTGGTTTTCACGTAGTGTATGAAATTGGCATGTATATATTGCTATGTTCAAACTGGCACGCAATACAAATTACATGTTTATATATTACAATGTCCAAACTGTGAAAACATATTTTGCATGATATCAGTGCACCATGTTTTCTAATTGAAAATCTGTTGTGCAGAGACCTCATTTTCATATATTTAGATGTTTGTGATGTCGTATTCAAATTTTATACATTTTCATGTATTATATGGGAAAGTGGACCAATTTCTACTCTGTGTTTTCAGCTTTTAAAAAAGGCAGTTGTTTGACCATTTAGATATTTTGGTGCCAAAATAATTGTCCTTCTTTGACGGTTGAATTACAGTTGAATCTCGATATCTCGAACACTGATATCTCGAATACTATGGTTATGTCGAACTGATTTTGAGGTCCCAATTACTTGTTTTCTTAGTATTTTACCCTCGAATTCACGGATATCACAAACTTTTTCATTGGTCCCATCGAGTTCAAGATAACGAGGTTCGACTGTACTTAGGGAACACAAAAGAGTTCCAAACTGGATTAGAACAACATGCACAGATAACTCCAATATGTTTCCATGACTACTGATGTTTTGTCTATGATTTCAGAGGTATGGTGGATCAAGTAAGAAAGCCCTGGCTGGCAGGAAATTTAGCAGGCTCAACTACTTTGTACCGATACAGTAGACTACTTTGTACCGATACAGTAAAACACGGTTATAGCAAAGCTCTAACCAACGAAAAACAGTATTGTGAATCTCCAGTTCATTATATCCAAACTTCATTATATCCCACAAAATTTTGTTATTTTCTTCTCGATGTGGAATCAGTATCGCTTCACAACAAGCATAAATTCATAATACGTGTGTTCATTATAAGTGTGTTTTACTGTATCTGTGTGTAAGATGTCCCCCTAGTGGTAGACTGTGTAGCCAAAATCTTTATAAATAGTATATACCTTGATGTTCTTGTTTTGTATTTTGATATTTATACCTGTTTTGTCCTATTGTTGTAAATGACTTGTGTACAGTACTGTAGTTATTGATTATATGGCGACTTTTGTGAAAGTCTGTTACTTCCAACAATAGCGTCTGAGTATGTAGGTACTTATAGTGGATGTGTTAGTTGAAATTCTATTGACGTTGATAGATACACGTTAACAGATGTCGATTTAAAATTTAAATCATCTAAGTCAACAAGAAACGGACAGGAACAGGGTAACTTACAAGTTTTCATTGTCTCGGCTTAATCTTGTGTTATTATACCCCACGCAACAAGTTCGGAGGTATAATTTTTTGATCCGTCTGTCAGTCATTCAGTCAGTCGTCAGTTCCTGTTTTCTTGTCAAGCGCATACTCCTCCTGAAAACGCTCAACAGAATTATCGTAAACTTCTTGTTAAATGAAGAACATTACCCATGATAGCAGTTGCATAATGCAGGCAAATTCTGATTCAACTTTTTTCGGGGAATTAATGCCCCTTTTGAAACTTAGAAATTTTCGCCACAATTTAACTATACTATTTGAAAACGTTTGTCAGCGCAACTCCTCTGAAACCGCTCAACAGATATCGGAAAACTCCTGTAGTGATGAAATACATACTGTGTAGTATTAGTTAGCACATCGTTGGACGTAATTACAGGAGTGCATCGCAGTGTGTGAAATGGAAATCGCATATTCGGGAGCGAGGCGAAACCGAATCCCAATACGGATTTCCATTTCACACCCTGGATGACTCCGTATTATGTCCCAAACTGACTGTGTAACGAATTTATCCCGCTGAAGACCTTTAGGAAATTTAGTCAGATTTCAATCTGGCATCTTTTATAAATTATTCAATTATGAAATTGAACACCATATAGGCATGCATCATGTGCATTGAACATAATTATTATATAATCACAATATAAAACAATAAGATCAAAACTAATAATGTTTATTGAAACTGACTGCAGAAATAAATCTAGATCAAAATCATATAGGTGTGGGCTGCACGGAGATGGTGTATTGAAATTCCAAA
>CAJDSM010023061.1:5339-40712 GCA_903981925.1 Ostrea lurida
CTTTCAATGTCTGGCACCAATGTCTAACTCTCTGGTCTTAACATTTTTTGCCAAAGTTTAAATTCACTGTGTTATCCAATACAATAGATGTACAGTATCGTCTATTTAAGTTGTAAAACTATAATGATAAATAACAAATTAGCACAAACTGGGGGTTGCATTTATTTTGCAAACCAGTATTCAACATTGCAGACTAATAGGGCAGAGAGACCATAAACAATATGTGCTTGAGTCTTTGCTCTCAAGGGCAGAGACATTTAAATCAAAGCAAAATTATGTCTAAAGAGATAATTTAAAGAGTAACATTCAGCAACATTATATCAAATATATCTTTATTCAATATATGATCCTAAATTAAAAACACGCATCTTAATATTAACAAATTAAACTTTAAACAAAGTTTGATATGAATATAAAATCTTAAGAAATTTTGTAAAAATTCATTATAAGATACTCTAGCAAAATATTCAGATAGATATGTATGTTTGTAATACAATTGAAATCAATATTTGTAATACCAAAGAGCATTTACTTCTCTCCATTAACCATCTTTTTTGGTCCCGATGCAAATAAATGTAATTAAGTTTTCTCTGTGGGTGGAAATGTATGTAGCAAATACATTGCTACATGGTAAACTCTCTGTCCTAATACATATATATCAAAATGTGGGCCACTGGAAAATGAATTGCATGTATCTAAAGCATGTTCTCACACTGCAGGGAAGGATGTAAATTGAAGCACATGGAAGTAAATTAAGTTAAAGAGAAGCAAGTTGATGGGAAAATAAAAGCCTGGCACCCATTTGTAATGATGTAATGACACCTGTGGTAGTTAAGTGTTGTGTAGACAGACTTACAATCAGAAGGAGCACGGTGTTTTCCCTGAGGGCACCCACACAGCCACAGAAGCCGATAATAAACATCACCCCGCCAGTGACGATGAACACCAGGGCCGGGTCAAGGGTCATACTGGTGATCTTCCCTATGTTGTTGAACATGTCCTTCTCGGTCCAAGCCCATAGTCCTATTGCACAAAGCCCTGCACCAACGAGCTAAAAAACAATATGTATTACTAGCAACAATAATTCATATTCATAATACATGTACAGCAAGTTTAATTTGAATGTGATCATATTATTAGTCTGTTGGCAACTTTTTGCAAAAACTAATGGTCAGATCGCTTTGAAAATTGGTACACAGATGTATCTTGGTCTAAAAAAGAACCCATTTAATTTTATTGGCAATCCGAATCCTAAAGATTTTAACGTAACCTAATGCAAAAACTATCAAATAGTCAGATCGCTTTGAAAATTAGTACACAGATGTATCGTGGTCTATTAGGAAGTCCCCATTAAATTTTGGTAGTGATCCGGATCCTGAAGACTTTAATGTAACCTTTACAGAGGTATGCAATCTCTGATTGCTCTTGTTGTATAAAATCAATTCAATTGAAAATACTTTTATTCCAAGTCAAATTACTGCACATGTATCATTTGCTGAGCTGAAGATTTTTGCTTTCATGTACATGTATACTTGCATTTATTTTTACATGTTTGTGACAAAATGTAGAGAATTTACTTCAGTGCAAGAAATGTGTATACAGATAATGATCAATACACTTTTTCTTTTAAATATATACAATGTATACCTTTACAAAAAATATTTTAGCATTCTCCATACATCCATTAAATTGCTAAAAAGCAAAGTACAGGAATAACAATCCGACCTCTGTGTTTCTGTACGTACATGGTAAAACACTTAACAAACTGACACCATAGTAAATGGGAATATTGACCCCTGCCGATTCAATTTTTTTTCCCCCAATGATGAAAGATAGATATTTTTCTTTTCATTATTTATTCTCTTTTTTTTATTGATCATAAGATTATTTTATCTTGTTTAACTGTATTGTCTCCTTGGAGTCATTCATGACTCACCTGGCTAGGGGATTTCTCGTTGTTTTTGTTCAGTACACACGCGTTACCTGTATTTACTTGTGTATCATCTACAGGCAACTCATAAATATTTCACAACAGTAGGGAACTTTCACAATGAAATCATTGTGTGTATATATATGTATTATGCCATAAATAGGTATGCAACAAATAGCTATTGTTGTTTACTTACATGTAGAACATTCCACAATATATATGACAGTGGTCATGTTGAGTGTTGAGAGAGAGAGAGAGAGAGAGAGAGAGAGAGAGAGAGAGAGAGAGAGAGAGAGAGAGAGAGAGAGAGAGAGGATTAAGACATATTTTTCCATTGTTAATAACTCTAGTAACATATTAACATTACATAATCAATCACAAAATTATGAAGTCTACATTGTGCATTGTGACGTTAAATTCGTCATAATACAAACAATTCAATGTGATCCCAAAATTTGGGGAAAATTGCATACAAACAATAAAATATAATTATCAAACAGTTATTAAACATCATTAGGATGATTCAACTTTAATTTTGCCGGTAAAGTACTAAGACCAAAAAAAAAAAAGTGTGTTAACTGTCACCTGCTTATAAAAAAAAAAAAAAAAAAGGGTCGGTAGGCCAATTTAAAAAAAAAAAATTTATTTTTCTATTTAGAATGTTTGATGTTTGTGTATAAATGTATGCATTTATGTAATTATTGTACGTTTACAGTTTTAAACAGCCTGTTGACTGCTTTGGATGCGTTTATCTTGTGTAAAAGTGGGGGTAATAGTCAGTTGAGCTTTGAAGAGAGACAACATTTTCAGAAAATTACAAAATTTTCCAATAAAAAGTGCTAGGGTCAGGGTGAAAAAATTGGGTTGGTTGGTTGACAGTAAACACGTATTTTTTTTTGGGGGGGGGGGGGCTTATGATCTTTATATATGTATACCTATATACATATTTTTCTTGTTTCTGGATATCACTTCTGCAAAACATTTTATAAAAAGGGAAAATATGAAAATGAGTCAGAAAGTGATGTGAGACCCAAATGCAGCCTAATTAATGTATTAGATTACAATTCCACATAGTTTCTAAATTTGACCAGTCCAAAATTTAATTCTTTACCATTAAAATTTCAAACCATAAAAAGCAAATGTACATCTTTTAAAATGTCCAGACTGCTAAAATCACTGAAATATGACCAGTATCATGTAGAAGGTAAACACATCACAAAGAACAACGGATATAGGAAATCAACAATAAACAACAACGAACCATGAATGTACTACCCTCTTAAGATTTATCACCAAATAAATTTACATAACTATGTAGTCATACTCCACACACAGATCACTTTAATGGGAAGACTAAGTCTGATAACATAAATGATTATGATAACCAGCTTAGATACATTTCCTTTCTTACCCAAAACAATACGTTAAATCCGAACATCAGATATTTCATACAGCAGCTGACTTCGGTCTTATCCCGCCGAAACCGGGTCTTCTTCAGTCTTTGGGCTTTGTATCTGTCCATGGTTCCCTTCAATCTGACTAAATACGCTACCAGTAGAGGCTCTAATTTGTCTACATCTTTACAAAATAATTTTTGTGACAGTCCATTGCGCTGGGGCTAGATAACTCGTACATACGTTCTTTCGACCACTCGTCTGATAGATTCGTGCATTGTTTCGTGTGTTGTCTCCTCTGGACAAAATTCCAATTTTTTTTTTTTATTTGTAATGATAGTCATTTCCTTGTGAACGCGCTGCGGTTGTAAACAATGGGAGTATTCAGGCCTATTGTGCGTTTTTACCACTGCAATTAAATATAGTATTCGTATTTTATTTTAGCTAGTAACAAAGTAAATTAGCAGCTACTGGGCTGTAGGGACCCTCAGGGGACTAACAGCCCACCAGTAGCCCAAGGCCTCGCCCCAGGGGTCATACTGTTAATCTTATACGGTATATCAATTTTGATGCACCAGATGCGCATTTTATATTTAAGAACTCTTTGAATTTTTCATATAGTTTATGAGATTAATCATTGTTCTTTATCTTCAAGTCATCTTTTCACAGAAAGTCCAAGGCTTAGCTAGGTCTTGCACAATCCTTATTCCGTCAGTGCTTATGCTGCCATTTTAATAGACATTCAAATGGAAAAAAAATATTGTGAACAAATATTGAATATATCTATAGATAAAACGCCGTCAATCTATTTTTAAAAAAGGTAGAGTTGAAGGAGACAACAACTTGAAGATATTTCTTCTCATGTAGAAGCTTTTGAATAAATTCTAAATAATCGAGAACCTATATCATAGAGTATGACGACTTCCTTTATTAACAATATGCTCGAAGGAAATTTTTATATCTCGGCCAATTTTCCTATCATTCAATGATCATAGAAATAAAATGCAAAACTACACTTTGAAAAGTTTTGATGTACAGGTTGAAAGACTATGAATTATGCTGCTGCATGGACTGTTCAATAAAAGTTGCTAGGAGGAGGATCTATAAGATTATCGCTGGGTACAAGGAATTGTGAGGTTTCATGGGGAAATATCTCGCCATTCAGANTCTATAAGATTATCGCTGGGTACAAGGAATTATGAGGTCTCAAGGGGAAATATCTCGTCATTCAGTCGACTGTTTAAATCCCAGTGTAGTGTTAACTTTTATACATGTATATGGATTTTTATTATGGTACAGCCAATCATTGATCATATCACTCAAAACAGTTTTCACCCCGTGTGGATCCGGGTTAGAATAGGTCTTCAGTACCACTTGCTTGTCGTAAAAGGCGACTGAATGGTGCACGCGGCCCTTCGGATGAGACCGCAAAAACCGAGGTCCCATGTGAAGAGTTAAAGCAGGTGTGGCACGATAGAGACCCTCAGTTTCCTACTGGAAGGTCATGAGCGCCGAGCACACGCCTAAATTTGCAGCACTTCACCGGCAATGGTGACGTCTCCATATGAGTGAAATATTCGCAAGAGGGACGTAAAACAATATACAATCAATCAATAAAAACAGCTTTCGATGCTGTAAGCAATTTCCTGCTTTCTAAAATGTTCCAGAAATACTAGTACAACACAATATGAGAATTTTCCATTTAGATATCACTGGCTTCAAGTGAAGCGCCACCTATTCTGCCCTTTGCCTGGAGCCTAGGATCATATCAGTGAGGACGTTTTATTTTGCTGTGACACAGGACCTCTATGTTGAGAGTTTTATCCAAAAGCCCCGTGACCTTCGCTTTTAAATACTGAGTATTTGGCGAAAGAACAGTCACTACCTAGTTTCACATGACTAAAATATGCTAACAAGGTTCGAATCCAAAATGTCCCTGCTGCAAAGCGAATGCTATTTCAGCCAATCTCATAATATCTTAAAAGTTCATTAAGAGGATCGTATAAAGTGAACATAGCGAATAGTGTTTAATAGTGATAATATCACAAAAATCATATTTTATAAGAATACAAAATAGTGGAATTATACCAGAGTTTGCATCCCGTGTTGACCGATCACCCCCCCCCCCCCCCCCCCCCCCCCCCCCCCTCCCCTCCGTGAGCCCTATATCGTGATCAGGTAAGTAAAAACCAATACGAATAAACCCCCGGCCTAACAATTTATATCAAACATGTCAGACCTAGTACCAAGAAGCAATGTAAATTAGATAATTATAACGATATAATTTGCAAAATGCTAGTTTTAGACGAGGTTGTTGAATCATTATTTTGTCAGTGGCCTGCCTCGATCTAGATTTAGAAATCGATCATGAGCAGAACATGCTCTCGCGTATTTAATATATACATGGATTAGAAGACAGTGCTGTGGAGTCATTAGATTTTGTGGGCATTAATTTTTGTGAACTTCACGACCTATTTTCACGGATTTTAAATCACAACACAATACACCCGTATGTACAGAAACGACATCTAAGAAATTACATCCCAACAAACCCTGACAATCAAAGAAAACTAGTCCATATATATTTAAATGATTCAACTGTATAACTGTTTTACAAGGAACTAAAAAAAATTATAACGAGCCAAAGTTAAGTATGAAAAGGCGAAGATTAAGAACAGTGATCTATCTCGTAAGTCCCAAACAGAATACAAAACAAGAGTTGGGCAAACGCGGACCCCTGGACACACCAGAGGTGGGATCAGGTGCCTAGGAAGAGTAAGCATCCCCTGTCGACCGGTCACAACGACCGTGAGCCCATTGTCTTTGTAAACGGATTAATCCGTAGTCAAAATCAGTATATATAAAGAACAGTTTAACAATTGTTATGGAACACGTGAGACAGCATTTTACCAATTGATGGCAGGCCATACTGGCAAACGTTATAACAACCATAATAATGAATACACCCATTGTAGATCATAAAAGTAGATCAGGGAGGCTTAATAGCAATGCTATCTTTTATTTTTGAAATAACCATTTTGTTTTGTGCCAAAGTACGATAGCCATTGTTGTTTCTGTAACGGAAGCATTTGTAGGAGAGATACGTCTTTCTCCTGACGGTAACGGTCCAGAGGTAATGACGTGTGGACTTTCATGGACGTTCTGGTCTCTGGGTTCTGTATGATGGGTTGTAAGTTGATCTTGTGTATGGTGGAATGGTAAACCATCGAGTCGTAGAGGTAGTGTTGGTCAACGAGATGTCCGTTGTAGGTAACCAGGGTTACAAGATCAAGACCACCATCCCCGTCCAGATCACCGACTGCAGCTGTCACCAACAAAAACAAATTATTTAATTCTACAGTATACGATAAGCCAACCAAGCATACATATTTGTTAAATGGGTGGTTTCAAAATTAAGCATACATATTTGTTAAATGGGTGGTTTAAAATATAATGAGACACAAACTGAAAATTTTTGTCAATTTTCAAATACGTTGAAATCATTTTTCTTTGATAATTTTAGTTTGTATATACATTGAAGTTCATAAATCCAAAAGGGCGTTATTATTAATAAAGAACCGAAAAAGTTGCAGACTTTGCAATCATTTTAATTACTTTAATATTACAATTTTTTAATCCAGAATTAGATAAAGCAGACGAAACCATAATTATTTGTAAAAACAAAATCACCATTTTCTTCAAATTAACTCTAAGTTTGCTAATAATTTGACTTTAGGAACAGTATTTCTTATGTTGAATATATTAACGTTAGATTATGTTATATGACAGGGAAAAATAGTTAAAATTTTTACATTGATTCCTCAACATTCAATTCAATATATCCCAGTCAACTCGAAATACACCACACAGTCTTCCATATTTGCTTTGCACTTAGGTATCTTATTGACTATAAATGTTGGTTCAACTTTTATGACAAACATGATGATTTCGGCTTTTCCATCATCAAATTTCCATATTTATGTATCAATATTCCGTCAACAACTGCATATAGCGTTGATTCGATACACTACTTTGTTCTGCGCATGATCAGTTCTTAAATCGAGACAGGCTACTGACCAAGAAGTTGTTGTTGTAGAGATGTGGACTGTTACGTTTAAAGTCATCATTTCGCAAATTCTATGGTCGATAAATAACGATCTAGTTGCCAATACAACCTGCCATTGGGTAAAATGTTGTCTTACTGTTTCATACCAATTGCTAGGCCGTTGTTTATACACTGATTTTGACTACGGATTACTCCGTTTGCCCAATCAAGACAATGGGCTCACGGCGGGTCTGACCGGTCGACAGGGGATGCGTGCTCCTCCTGGGCACCGGTTCCACCTCTGGTATATCCATGGGTCCGTGTTTGCTCAACTCTTTATTTGTATCCTGTTTAGAACGTATGGGATTGATCACTGTACGTTATCTTCACCATTTCATTAGATCATGACATTTCAATATTGATAACAATCATTCCACGATGAAACAGCGTCGCGCGCCTGAAGGAATATATCCTAATTCAAAGATCAACGTATTGATATGGGCTAAATGTTTACATAAAAACAGAATCTGAATTTCTTTCCAGTTTTTAGTTTCATTTGATACATAGCATAACAATGACATGCTAGTATCGCTGTAGCACGTTTTTGTCATAACGATCATGTGACTTACACGTGGTTGTGTCTTGAGGTATTAAGACAGTACAGAAGGTGATGCTTTTATTCTTTGCGCCCGTCTTCCAACTCGTCGATGGATCTACAACAGATCAATACAGTATGAATTTTGCACTTGAATTTTTATTGTGCTTTTGCTTTGTCTATGAGTTTTTATTTTCAATAATTCTTATTCTTATGAAGGGTGAAAAATGTATTGCTCGATTTTGTATCGTTTGTTGTTTTTACGTCCCTTTCGAGAATATTTCAAGCCCCACAAAGTTTGACCCGTGCATGACTCTTACAGCTGTACCAGTGAGGCTTCTTTATTGTGCAAAAACCGTCCTTAAAAAAGACTCGTGACTTTCATTGCTAGTGTCGGGACCCAGACAAAGGAACAGCCACTAGGTACATTCGTATTATTTCACATATGAAATGATGACAATGGCTCTGGACAGATGAAATACAGTATTTATGATTGGTCAGTAACTTACGGTAGTTATATTCCATCGGTAAGGACTCCAGGACTTTCATTGGCGTGTCTGCTGTCGTCCTGTCCATGGCAAAGATTTCAGATTTAATGTCCACACCCGTATTGCACTGAAAAGTGATTTTCAAGTAGTCTTTGTGTCTTAACTCATCTGAAACGGCAATTTTTGAGAGAATGATTCCAAGCTTCCACTGGCTATCTGAATAAACACAGCGCACGACCATTTACATAAAGTTGCACATTACGTACCGTTTTTATCCGGTGAAATCGTTGACATTCCATTTGGAACAATTGATATCTAAACATGAAATGAAAAAGAAATCAGGTTCTAAAGTAAATAAAAATGAATTTAGTGTTGTAATTGGGATCAAATAGCTCTAAATAGATTTTCTGGAAGTATGATGAAAATAAAATAGTTCTGAACACAGAGGAAGGTAATGTTTTAGGAGGTAAATCAAAACCTTACGGGTACGTTAATTTACCCTTCAACGAGTTTCAAAGAATAATATATTTATAAGTTAGTTTCCCATCCGTACATCTCTTTGGACTCCGACGCCGTGAATTTCGCCGGTCAGGTCCTTGTACACGTGAGCGTCTCTTCCTTTCATCTTGTAAAGGTAGAGGTCCCGGTACGGTTCTGTCGTCTGCAGCGTCAGATCAGACGACATCTCATAATTCTTCATATCAGCCCGCCAAAGAATGCTTCCATCTTTGCCGCTTATTATGATTTTCTGCACAAGAAAGAAAGGTATTAAGAATGGCGGTACTCCATCCAATCAATGATAGACGAATCACTATTGTGGGCATTTGACCGTTTCACCTCTGACGTGTTGTATGAGGGCCACGCACCCGTGCTCCAATTAACCATGAAATCCAAGACGTCATCGTCATCAAAGTATCCAGGAGCAGGAGTGCTGAAAAGATGAAAAGTCAACCATGAAACTTTCTGACTTGGAACAAGTCAACCATCATGGCATGACGAACCATTTAAGTTATGATAAACGGATATAGAGAAAGACAGGTTTCCCACCCACTATTGCTGTTAGATCACAGTAAGAAAATCAAAAGCCTGGATCCAAACATAATCTACTTTCTATCAATTGTAAGATTCTTTTCTTGTGCGTTTCATTCTCTGATACTGTTATTTTTAATCCACTTTCCATCAGTTGTAAGGATGCTGTTCTAGTGTGTTTCATAGTTACTGTTAGATTACAATCACAGCCTTTAAAGGAATTATACTTTTCACAAGTCTCTTGTCAAATTACATGCTTAAGAATTGTTCTTCTCACGTGCTGGATGTCATGAAATATTTCCTTTGAAAGTGGCCCTTAAGATTCCGTTTGGAAATTCCACTTTCTTGTAAACACCTGTGAAGTAGTATTTCCGGAAATTCCACTTTTCGGTCGCAGTGGTTCAGTGGTAAAGCTCTCACCTCGTGATCGGGAGGTCGTGCGTTCGTATCCCGTGCTCGGAGCGGTGGCGTCAAACCTAAGACGTTAAAATTGGTAGTGATTGCTCCTTCGCCAAGAGTTCGGCATTTCGAAGTGAGAATCACGGGTTTTTCGGATATGACCTTAGAAACGGAGGTCCCGTGTCGCAGCAGGTGTGGCACGCAAAAGAACCCTCACTGCTAAAAGCCATATACATATGTAAGTGCTAAGCATAGGTCTAAATGTGCAGCCCTTCACCGGCAATGGTGATGCCTCAATATGAGTGAAATATTCTCAATGGGACGAAAAACAATCAATCAATCAATTTATTTGTTCACATCGTTATGATTTCATATGACGATTTTTTTTAAAATTTTTCTCACCAGTTTGATTCCACAAACGCAGATTCCACTTTCTCTTACCTGTAGGATTCCATGCCAGGGAATTTCACTTTCCACTTAATTTTCAGAGTTTTGCCGTCCAGCAGCATCACAAGCCCGTCATAAGCTGACATCACGATGTCGTCAATACCGTCACGGTCTATATCCGTCATCAAAGGCGGCACCATCACACCTTTAGTTACACCCCTGGATAATAATATTCTTCTAATTGAAAAATAATCTGAAATCTACAAATTTTCACATAAGGCAACTATATGCATTTAAAGCCAAATAATCCTTGTTTGGAGTTATTTTTTTTTTTTTTTTTACAACGTTTGCAAAAACCTCTTAAATCACACCTTCTATGATCACTGATTCACAATTTCAATGTATTCGAAATAAAAGACACTTCAGAGCCTTCCACTTTTGCTTCATGTTTGGATATTTTATATTTTAAACACAATTGTTAACGGCATCAACCCAACAATATGGCAAACCGAATGACTTCAGCTTCTTCATATCTATATAGCAATATTACATTATCATCTATTATTTATGTCTCTTAAGTTCTTAACTGATTCGAAACACAAGAACATGTTCCGGGTATAATAATTTTTTTAATCGAAGCAAATTACTGATAAGTACATGTAAATTGATGTTACAGGAAATTCGCAAATATAACGATTTAATTTACACATACAAGCTTTCATTAAATCAATTGCTGCCTGAATTGTTTCATTCCAATTGTAAGGTTGTTCTTTACATATAGTTGAATATGGATTACTCCGTTTACCTGATCAAGACATAGGGCTAACGATGGGTGTGACCGGTCGACGGGGAATGCTTATACAAATCCCACCTCGGTCCAGGGGTCCACGTTTGCCTTGCTCTTAATTCTGCATTCTTTGTGAGAATCATGCTATGGATTACGGCTCGTTATTGAACTAAAAACTCGTGAATATGACCGTTACATCGTGATCGTTGGATCTATATTTTTGCAGCTTGTTTAGGATTTAAGAAATGTCTTTTAGTTTTTGAAAGTATATGAGATGATATATCTTGAACCTCTTTAAACCATAATATTGAACGGGTCGATTATACACTCCATAGAATAGACCGCAGTGATGAAGTGGTTCAAAGTATATTATATCATATTCATGTACGCTTTATGACTGATTTTACAGGTGCAGCGTACGCTCGTTATCGTAGTATTAAAGCATATCCATGTACATGACATGACATGTGAACACTTAAAAATGATTAATTATGCTCTTTTTTTTTTTTACCAGAAATTGTCTCGTCCACAAAAAGTACTACTCTGGCCTCTAAATCCTCGGCGTTCTGTGAGGAGCATCCACTTCCTGTTTTTACGTCTTAGATTTCTAGTGCAACCAAAGTGCGAATCGACAACATTCTAGTCACGAGGTATACTTACGTGAAAATGACCATGATTCCTGTGTCAGGTTGCCTTGGGATGTGACGCCATTGGTTGTAAGACCCTTTGGTCTTAGGTACAACAGTGTCTTTTGGTAGTCCCATAACGTAACGGTAAAAATCCGGCAGTGATATCATCATGAAGTCGCCTACATTCAACACAATAATTGCCCATCAACGTAAATCTTAATGATTATTTTTGGATAACAAATAGCATTTATATTCAACATTAGGGACTAACCAGGAACAGTTTCTCCGCCACTTCCAAACAGGATATACTGTGATCCGTCCCTGTATGTATACACTACCGGACTCTGATAACTCTCTTTGCTGTGGGGCATCCTCAGACAGCGGACCCCCAGCCCCTTACCGGTCTTCCCGTCCAGCATGATCAAGCGACCCGACTCCCGGCTATGGTTCTACAACAAGTTGGACGTGTACTATATTTTCATTCACATGATTCGTATGTGCCATCCTCGCTAGCCACGGGTTTTCGGTCCACTCCGCTCCCCATAACTCATATATAGGGAGCGGAGTGGACCGAACACCCTTGGCTAGCGAAGATGATATGTGCTTGTTTTTCGTCTTATTGCTTCATTGAAAGCATTTCCTTTTTTCGAAGATAACATTGTTTTACTGTGATAAATTCCCCCCTAAAATGCCCTACGACGGAGATGGAAAGAAGCTCTGTAATGAGAACTTGAAGATAACGAACAGTGATCAATCATAACTCCCACAATGCATACAGATTAAGAGTGGACCAAATACGGACCTCTGGATATACCAGAAGTGGGACCAGGTGCCTAGGAGGCGTAAGCATCCCATGCCTACAGGTCACACACGCTATATGCGACCCATATCTTATATGATTTTGTTTATATCTTTTTTGAATTAGTGCAAGCAAGATAAAACTTAAATACTTTTTCTTTCTTCTCTTCGTCGTACATGTATTGGTACATTAAAATGATTCAGACATTTTTGTTTTTACAGAAAAGATTACATAGGTAACTTAATCTTACAAACGCCGCTATATTGGGATTACCGCCGTGCATAACCAATATCTCTTTCACACCGTCTCCATTGAAATCAGGAAGGGCCATTGCCTGGTAGAAATTCCAGATTTTTGTGAAAAATGGCGAAGATGCTTCCCAGATGTGTTTTCCTTCATGAAAAAAAAAATAATCTCAATCATTTAGAGAAACTAATACAAATGTACTTGAATTATAACTTTTAGATGTGAGTTACCGTTCCTGACGTCTATGGCTTCCATGGTGGCGCTGCGTCCTCCTACCACACAATCGATATGTCCGTCCAAGTTGAGATCAAAGTCTTCACAGTTGTTCAGTAAGGTCCCAGATCGTGTAGGAATTTTCCACAGAATTTTCCCATCATATCCCCTCATTCCAATTAAAGTTCCGATGCATGGGTATGTTTTTCCTTAAAATAGTGTTGTTTGTAATTGTATATCTATATTCATATTAAGTCTATTGTTTATTATTACCATGTTGTATGCATTCGCATTACATTTCTCTCTTGTAACGATCTATCAATTTTACATGAATCGTACGGTAAAAGGTTAAGATCATAAGGCTATTCTGGGGAAGTGGCATTGCTAACCGTCTACGAAATAATAGATGTCAATCCTCTATGCTCGGTTTTGTCAATATGTCCTTCGTGATTTGCGTTCATGAATAAGAATGACTGACCTTTTGCCTTACAGAAAGCCCTCAAGCTCTCGCTTTCATCAATCTCAGATAAAGCGGAGAGATCTGTTGAAGTTGCGGCACCAAAAACTATATCTTGTAAACCATCTCCATCAATGTCGATCAACCTCAAAACACACTCCGAACCTAAGGAGGTATTCAGATTATAATGATATAAATTGTACCACCGTTCATTGAATATTAGCTGAAGACAACTGAAGCTTAGTTATGGAACAGTTTCTCTTAATAACATATGAATATACATGTATCTTAATTTCTTAACGGTTAATAATGTACAAAGGCATACATACATATACATATACAAGTCATGTACTGTATACTAAACCTCCAATATATAACGCACAATAAACAGAGTGATACATATTTCTTTCTTACGTCAGAGGTAGAATGTAAAATTTATGAATTTGCCAAATTTTAAATATACTCTTTTATACCGCACATCTTGAAAATTTAATGAATGAAAAATATTGCAGACCCGGAAGCGCTCGTTTCTTTTACGTATAGAAAAAGGTTCAGTCTCTGGGGTTGGGGCATGATGGGCATATTTTTGTAATGTAAAAATCTTCTATAGTTTCTTACTGGTAATAAACTTGCATTTTATGACCCCTATGACAGGAGCTTCATCTTTAGGACTGGACCATAAGTCCTAGACGGAATATAAATAAGAGATGGGCAAAGAAGGTCATCTGACATACCAAAGGTGGAATCAGATGCCCGAGAGCAGTAAGGATCCCCTGTCAACTTGTCACACCCGCTGCGGGCCCTATATCTTAATCGGGTAAACGGAGTAATCTGTAGTCAAAATCAGTGTATATAAAAACGACCTAACAATTAATATGAAACAAGTTAGACATTTGACCCTATGGCAGACGGTGTGGGCAAACTAGATGGTTTTAGCTAAAAATTGTATTCTATAACGTTTATTTCAACAAGGTTCAAATAGATTGCCGACATACCCATGTTTCTGAACGTAACATCCCAGTTCGGAGTCTGCTGTCTGTGATTTTCTTCCGTGCGTTTGGTGGTGGTCATCCCTTCCAGTGACCCCGGTGGTGCTGCAGCCGGCGTGGTGGTGGCTGTACTGGCGGTATTTGACCGTATCAGTAACACACAACATATTGTGAGTATAACCATTAGAAGCACAATAATCACGATCACACCCGCGGCAAGAAGTGACTTCCGTTGGTTCCGGTTCCGGTATCTTTTATTGATCTCTATGAAAGAAATCGGTTCACTTTCTCCATCAGAATCAGAGTGACTTCCAAACACCAGAGGCACTCGATCGTAACCACTCCTGCTGGCTGAAAATCAAATATTCATGAACATCAAGTCACTTTCCAATGTTGACAATTTCCAAAACGTTTAGATGTTGACCATACTGTATTAAATGAAAATGGAAATAAATAACATAATGTTACAAAAGAATGAGTAAAAGATACCCATGGGTGTATAATTGAAATAATTCCAAATAATGAAAATCTATATGGTTAATGGAGAAGAACAAACAGCAGATTGTGTTTAATGAGACTATAAGGACCGCCATACTATGTAAATATAATTTACAATACATGTATCTCATCACAATTTCCCTGGCAGTAACATCATATTTACATTCTAGTTCCTCATCTGGGTAATTAATTCAAGGTGATTTAGTGTCGAGCTTAGGCAGAGTTACAGGTGTATCAACACACGCTTTAATTTGTTGTTGCAGCTGTACATCTGATAGATGTTTTACAAATAACCATATGATATGATCAAAGTAAATAGATGGTTTGTCCAATTTGACAAACATGTTTAGAGGTGTGCCTACATGGGTATTCAAATATGAAGAAGAGGAGAAAAAGATGACATCTGTATATTTAAACACACATGTAAGGTATTTCATTAACAACTCAATATCATGATCAGCTTCTCCATATTCAACTTATCGTTTTATTGTACAGCAATATTTCATTATCATCTGCATATGTTGTCTATGTATCTCAACTGATTCTATACGCAAGGGCATGTTATATGTATGATCTGTTTTAAAATCGAGGCTGGCTACTGACAAGGTTATGCTATGTGTATGACCTTTTTTAAATCGAGGCTGGCTACTGAACAATAATTTGATGTTACATGAAATTCAACACCATTTTGCAAAGTCTATGGTTGTTATAACAACAACCTATCGTTAGGTCCAATGCTGCCTGACGTTTATCATCACCTTAAAGTTTTAGCTACGGATTACTCCGTTGGCATCCTCGAGAAAAAGGGCGACGCGACGGCGAGTGTGACCAGCCAAAAGGGGATGTTCACCCTCCTAGACACTGGCTTGTCCAGGGGTTCGTTTTTGCCATACTTTGAATATTTAGAATTTATGAGATTGAATCATTGATCATGATAACCTTTTCATATAGTATCCACCTAAAAATTTCAATTTATCAGTTATAAAAAGGCGCATTTTTAAGCGCATTTCTCACTGTAATGTAATCGTATATAGATATACTCTCCATTTTATTTGTCATGTTTTACTTATACTCATCATTATTTGTCATCGTTTTGCGAAATCCCTGGTCAAACTATTCTAGTCATTAGTTTATATCTACTTTGTCAACGTTCCTTTATTTTATGCCGTATTTTACTTCGTCTTTATTTGCAGTAATAAATGACATTAGCTCAACACAGTGTTTTGTATCTTTGCACATTTATAGCTCGACTAGCTGGCGTTAAGGCATATACAGTATTGATTGTGATTTCATTAGCCCGGGATACGTTGTGTATTATAAATTATTTTATAACACATTGACAGATTGGTTTCAACTATAATCTAGATTACCGGTAGTTAATCGTGCAAGTCGTTGTCGTTAACTGCGTGTACTGTGAATTATATTGTTTCACAGCAATTGTTAAGCCGTTCATTATACATTGATTTTGACTACGCATTATTCCGTTTACCTGATCAAGACAGTTATCTCAAGACGGGTGTGACCGGTCGACAGGGGATGCTTACTCCTCATGGGCACCTGATCCCACCTCTGTTGTATCCAGGGGTCCGTGTTGTTTTGTATTCTGTTTGCGACTTGCGTGATTGATCACTGTTTTTTGTCTTCGTCTTTTCATGTGAGCAAAGTTAAACTCGGTGTTATAGTACGAGTCATCAGATAACCTATAATGTAGATACGAGTCATAATTAGTGCAAAGCATGTAGGACACGGTGTAATTAATTGATGACATTGACAACGTGAGATACATCGCGTATACTACAATATTTCCCTCTTACAGAGATCGTAATCACGATATGATCTTAAATTCAATATAAATCTTTGGAGATCCATGCTCACTTCCCCCAATTCCATCTGAAATGACACAATTGAACAGTTATGTATCTGTAACTGTTCCTATGCATTTTAATGTCCCAACAAATTTATTGCACTCAGATAGAAACATATCACATTTAGTTATCAGTATCTGCATTTATTGACGAATTACACATTATGATCAATACAGTGAATATAAAAAGGCGAAGTTAACATCGTGTCAAACGTAATCATGATAAATTTTTTTTATACAAAATCGAGTGTAGGGCAACATGGACCTCCGACAAAAGCGAAGGTGGGATCAGGTGCCATGGAGGAGTAAGCATCCTCTGCTGACCGGTTACACCCGCCGTGAGCCCTTAGTCGAAATAAAGTAAACGGGATTACCCGTAGTCAAATCTAGTAGGAAAATGACAGTCTAACAAAGGGTATGAAACAAATCAGTCAACATATGACTTAGTGAAATATTAATTTGTAATCGCAAACAAGGTCATTATAGCGACCTTAGAATTTGCGAAATGAAGACTTTAAACGAGATTCGTTATAACCCTGCAACATCAACTTTTTTTGTTAGTAGTTACCTCTTCGAATTTCTTCCATTTCAGCCTGAATTTCAAGCACCTAATTTATGAATTTTGGTAAAGCATAGAAAAGAATGATTGTGCTGTTCCAGTTACCCAATCCACCTTAGCTAAGTTTTGATCCCCGACCTTAATTTTTTGGCTTGAATTTAATTAATGCTATTGGGTACTACCATAATGTTGATAAGTCTCGGAAATCTAAGATGTCAGAAAGTACGAACATATCGGGGGTTTGAGTTAACATTTACATAATGAATTTTAAATGGAGGTAAGTGTTGAACTCAAATTGTCATTAGATGATAGTTATTTGATATATTTAGTTCATTGCATTGCAAAGACCGTCTGCGTGGACTTGAAATACTGGAGTGCTCAGCCCTCTGTCACATGGAAACTCCTTTTTCAAGAACCTATCCGAAAGACCGATGGATTTCACATGTAATTCCGGTCGCCTGGTGATGAAATTACTTAATATGTTTCCTGCAGTAGGTTTGATGAAATCGAAAACCAGATCCAGATGATGACTTAACTTTGCAATTGTCAATTTTCCATTTTTAAGTAGTAATGTACCACTATCACCTGCTTATGGTGTGTATATCTCCCAGTAGAACATGCCATGCGTATGAGGACTTTTAAAACGAGGCCAACAATTAAAAAGTTGATGTGCAGGGAAATAACGATTCACGTTTAAAGTCATCATTTTGCATATTTTACGGTCGCTATAATGACCTTGTTTGCGATTACAAATTATCATTAAGTCACATGTTGGCTTATTTGTTTCATACCTTTTCTTAGACTGCCATTTTCGTACTAGATTTGACGACATGTAATCCCGTTTATCTTGTTTCGACTAAGGGCTCACGGTGGGTGTGACCGGTCAGCAGAGGATGCTTACTCCTCCATGGCACCTGATCCTGCCTTTTGTCGGAGGTCCTTGTTGTCCTATACTCGACTTTGTATATGTTTTTGGGATTATGATTACGTTTAACACATAGTAAACTTCGCCAATTTATATAGAAACATATCACATTTAGTTATCAGTACCTGCAATTATTGACGAATTACCCATAACAATCAATCCAATGAATGTTACCTCTTCGAAGTTCTCCCATTTAAGTCTGAATTTCAAGCACCTAATATAATTAATTTTGCTAAAGCATAAAGAAGAATGATTGTGCAGTTCCGGTAACCAAATCTACCCTAGCTAAGGTTTGATCCCCGACCTTATTTGAATTAATGCTCTTGGGTACTACCATAATGTAAATATAAGAGGTCAGAAAGTGCGAACAGATCGCAGGTTTGAGTTAACATTAAATGGAGGTAAGATTTGAAATTAAATTGTCATTAGATGACAGTTATTTGATATATTAGTTCATTGCATTGCAAAGACCGTGTGCGAAGACTTGAAATACTGGAGTGCTCAGCCCTCTGTCATATGGGAACTCCTTTTTTCAAGAACATATCCGAAAGACTGATGGCTCTCACCCGTAATCCGATGTAACTACTTGTGTTTCCTGCAGTAGGTTTGATGTGGGGCCGAAAGAAAAAAATCAGATCCAGACCTCCCTGTTGCGAAGCACGCGCCCAATCCATTAGGCTACTGAGAGAGGTGAAATGTAGAAATGGAAGAGAGTGCATGTAACACTGCAGTGTGAAGATGGGATAATACATATATTATGCTGTGTGCAGATGAGTGCAGATGAGAGAACATATCATATCGCAATGCTATGGAGATGGAAGAGAGTACAATTACTGTGTGGGAATAGGATTTCATGCAAATACTGTAATACTGCGTGGAGATGGAAAAAGTTTGGATAAAGTAATGCTAAGTTGTCGGCTGCTCGCTTGCTTGTTTTACGCCCTGTCGAGAAGTTTTCATTTATATTGAGACGTCACCAGGTGAAGTGCCACAAATTTAGACTTGTGCTTAGCATTTAGGCCGTAACAGTGAGAGCTCTTTAACGTTCAAACGCCTGTCGTGACCTCCTCACTTCTAGATGCCAAACGTTTGGCAAATGGACAGTCTCTACCTATGATGACGTAATATGATTGACGCGGCCATGGATTGAACTCACAACCTCCCGGTTACGAAGCAAACGCTCTCATACAGAGCTACCACAACCGGTGTCCTAGGTATCAATTAGGAACATACAGAGACGGACAGATCCACGATTGTGACACACAGAGACATGGAATGTTAAGGGCATATGCAATGCACATTTCACAATTTTTTTTCCTATTTCCAACATTGAAGATTTCCAATGATAATAATAAGAGTTACAGGAAACGAAAACATCATTCAACCGCTTCAGAATTATTTGATGATGATGAAAATATAATTATACAACAACTGACAGTGTTTTAGTAGTATGTATATGTATAGGGGCATTGCATTTGTTTTATTCAAAGAGAGGTAACTAAAATATAGATAATTGTGCAAATTAAATTCTTCATCATGTGTTATCTTTTCCAAAACCCAGGTAATATAGTCTGATTTTTTTCCTCAAAGAATGCCTAAAAGGTACTATGATTTTATATTGAGAATAGTTTATAAAACTATCAATCTAATTTAAATTAAATGTTAGATCAGCTCGGCAAATACTCAGCCGAACGTACACTCTACACAACTTTCAATGAGGAGGTCCGGTTCGCGTTGCTTCATTAAGCCCATCAGCCGCCTAAAATTGGAGCGAAGCAAACGAAACAATAATGCGCTGTATGCCGGATTCGCAACGTCTACAGTTTGACAAGAATTGTTTGTTTGCCTATGCGGACCCGAGATGGGCTTTCATTTCGTCGTCAGAGAAGTAGACAGCGACGGGAATTCTCAACTGAAGAATTTTTTGAAATCGAAACTTTACAGAGGAAAAATCAGATTTGTACGTGTTCAGCGACGTATGCGAGCGAACGAGAAATTTCTAACATTAATTTTAACTCTCCGACTTGTACCATTAATTTCATATTTATCAGTAAACGAACGTTGCGTGCGACCTTAAAATACTTGGTCACATTGATGAATTTGAAGGACCGAGTGGTGTTGCAAGTCTTATGTTGACTGAATTGTTTCATACACTTTGTTAGACTGTCATTTTTCTACTAGATTTGCCAACGGGTATCCCATTTACCTTGTTTCGACTAACGGCGGGTTTGACCGGTCGGCAGAGGATGCTTACTCCTCCATGGCACCTGATCCTGCCTTCGCTTTAGCCGGAGGTCCGTGTTGCCCTACACTCAATTTTGTGTATATGTTTTTGGGACTATGATTACGTTTAACACATTGCTTACTTCGCCAATTCATATTCATTTGCTTGGATGCAGACTTTTTGTACTTTACTTTATCTACTATAGAGTAGAATAGTTGAGAGCAATGTCGTTTCCTCGAGCTAAAGGTTATGTAAATTTCAATGGTTAACATAACAATAATGAACATACCATGGTGGCTCAATTAAGAACAGGAAGGCTGGAAAGTAATGCTATCTTTTATTTCTAAAATGACCATTTTGTTTTGTGCCGAAGTACGATAGCCATTGTTGTTTCTGTAACGGAAGCATTTGTAAAAGAGATACATCTTTCTCCTGACGGTAACGGTCCAGAGGTAATGACGTGTGGACTTTCATGGACGTCCTGGTCTCCGGGTTCTGTATGATGGGCTGTAAGTTGATCTTGTGTATGGTGGAATGGTAAACCATCGAGTCGTAGCTGTAGTGTTGGTCAACCATTTGTCCGGTGTGGCTGACTAAGGCTACAAGATCAAGACTTCCATCCCCGTCCACATCACCGACTGCAGCTGTCATCAAAATAAAAAGTAAAGACAGTGATCAATCTCGTAAGTCCCAAATATAATGCAAAAACAAGAGTTGGGCAAACACGGACCCCTGGATACACCAGAGGTGTGATCAGGTGCCTAGGAGGAGTAAGGATCCCCTGTTGACCGGTCACACCCGCCGTGAACCCATAGTCTTGATCAGGTACACGTAGCAAACTAATTATAGTTCATTATAAAGTATAGAATAAACCAGTCAAGTAAATGTTCCTTGTAGAAAATATATGGAACAAGGGTACACACAGATATATAAAAAGGTATTTGAATGATATTTATGAATAAAGGTAAAATTAGATATTGTATTCTAAAATGTTGAATCCAAGGTGAAAATTGAACTTTGTTTTAAAATCAGTTTTTTAACGAAATTGAAATTGATTTGAATTACATATAGATATCATTATTCTCCATACTTTGTAAAGAATCTAATATTGGATAATGCAAATGAACCAATAACCATTTGTAAAATAAAAACTACCAAATGAAATAGAGGTACCTATAATTCTTGATGAAATATGGTAATAATTTGATTCAGGTGACAGAAATTGTTACTAAATAAATTTGAGAAAAATAGTGAACGTAGATATTGAACACATTTATCACTTTGTTTCAACATGGAAACTCATTCACAACTTTTAGTTTCACTTAGTGCATAGCATGATAATTACATGCATGATATATATCATCAAAGCATGTTCAGGTCATAACGATCACGTGACTTACACGTGGTTCTGTCTTCAGGTATTAAGACGGCACAGTACGTGAGGTTTTTATTTTTCGCACCAGTCTTCCAACTCAATGATGGATCTACAACAGATCAATACAAACAGGCGAAGTTAGCATCGTGTTAAAATCATAGTCCAAAACATATACAAAATAGAGTGTAGATCAACACGGACCTCCGACAAAAGCGAAGGCAGTGTCAAGTGCACATGGAGGAGTAAGCATCCTCTGCTGACCGGTCACATCCGCCGTGAGCCCGTAGTCGAAATAAAGTAAACGGGATTACCCGTAGTCAACTCTAGTAGGAAAATGATAATCTGATTTCTAAAGGAACCTTTATGACACTTTAGTTATGCCTGTGATTTTTTTTTATCAATTCGTATTAAGGGTGAGTATGTTTTCATTTATTTGTTGTTTACCTCCAGTACGAGTACTTTTCATAAATGTAAGGAAAGTGTCACCCTTTTTGGCATGGTTGTTATGACCATACCAGTGAAGGTGCGTTATTGAGGCAAATGTTTCCTTAAGGTAACATTATCAGATTTGGCTTAACAATTGCTATGAAACATGTCAAGCAGCATTTTACTCAATGGTAAACTAGATCGTAATAACGATCATATAATTTGCGAAATGCTGCCTTTAAACGTTACTGTTGAAACCCCTGCGATAAATTGTTTGTAAGAAGCCTGCCTCCATTCATAAACCGATCACACGCAGAACAAGCTCTTGCGGGTCGAGTAAGTTGAGAGACATTCACACCACATGCAGGTGATGGAATGTTGCTACATAAATATTGGAAGTTGACGATGGAGAAACTGAATTCGTCAAGCTTGTCATAAAGCTGAGTTGTCGAAATGCGCATCTGGTGCATAAAATTGGTACCGTATATGATTTATATTGTTAGTCTTTGTTCAATACAATATCTAAGTACGAAGCAGATACGGATAACTCTGTGTGTCTTTTATATCTAGTTCACTGAGATATACCAAAATCGACAATAAGAATTATTATAATTTACAGATAAGACGTCGATATATCGACCACTGCTAGAGATTTCCTCTTCTTATGTATCTGCATTTTTGAAGCGGAGGGAATGCTACCAGTCGTTTACTACTGTGTACGAGTCTATGTTCAGCATGCGTAATCTCGCCACTTTTTATCCATCATACAGGAAGAATTTCATTGTTTGAACGGACTTGGTATTCCATCGGCTTATATAGGTATGGTAAGCTTACCACAAGAACCGGGAATATTGCCTGTAATAAACGTAGTAGGAGTTTACATTATATATTTTTATTGGCGCCGCCATTACTACTAACGTTTTGAGTTCAGGGAGTACTTACGACGATTCTTATTGGTCCTCGAAAGGTCATGTATTTTTTAAATGATTATGCAAAAATTCCGAAGTTGTGTCACATGGAAGGTTTAAGAAATGCAACCAACCGTGGGTTTCCGACGATGAATAGCGGAATGTAATTGAATTCTATATCACGATAACGACCATAGAATTTGTGAAATATCGAATTGAAACGAAACCGTTGAAACCCTTGTTTCAGTAGTCCATCTTGATCACAGGACATCAATGTTATGATTTCGACAATCCCAGCACACTAGCATTGTGATTAGATGGTCTCAGCATGTGAACATTATCATTGTGATAATCTCAGCACTGCTCTAGTTAAACAGCTTGTTTATAACAATTTGATTGTTAAAGTATCAGCATAATGTAAAGGCAAAGATAACGAACAGTGATCAATCTCGTAAGTCCTAAATAGAATACAAAAACAATAGTTGGGCAATCACGGACCCCTGGACGCACCAGAGGTGGGATCAGGTGCCTAGGAGGAGTAACATTATGATTGCTTTTATATCATGGTTACTACATGTATATCCCCAGTATGTTATCGTTAAGATTCTGCTAATCTCGAATAAATTTCATATATAATGACAAGAATTGTTATGGACAGATGAAATACAGTTTTTATGTTTGGCCAGTAACTTACGGTAGTTAACTTCCATCGGTAAAGATTCCAGGACTTTCATTGGCGTGTCTGCTGTCGTCCTGTCCATGAGAAAGATTTCAGATTTAATGTCCACACCAGAATTACACTGGAAATGGAACTTTATGAAGTCTCTGTATACCATCTTATCTGAAACGGCCAAAAGTGAGAGCATTGTTATTCCAAATTTGAAAGCGCTCTTTCATTTAGCTAACTGAATGTTCATAGCATACGACCATAACAATTTTACATTTCTTACCGTTTTCATCCGGGGACATTGTTGAATTCTTTTTTGGAATTGAAATCTAAACATAAAAATGAAGAAAAAAGTATGCACTATATCAAATAAAAATGAAATTCGTGGTGTATACGTAATTGGGTTGGTTGATTGTATATTGCTTAAGTCCCACTGGAGAATCTTTCATTTATATGAAACGTTACGATTGCCGGTGAAGGGGTGCAAAAGTAGACCTATGCTCGGCGTTTACGGTCTTTGAGCAAGTAGATACTTTTATCCTGCCACAACTGCTGTGACACGGGGATTCGGTTTTTGCGGTTCATCCGAAGGACCGCCCCATTTAGTCGCCTCTTACGACAAGCAAGGAGTACTGAGGATCTATTACCACTATCACCTGCTGATGGTGTGTACGTGTATGTCTCCCAGTTGATTCAATACGCAAGAGCATGCATGCGTATGAGGACTTTTTAAAGCAAGGCCAACTACTAACAAAAAAAGTTGACGTTGCGGTTAAACGAATCTCATTTAAAGTAATCATTTTCGCAAATTCTACGGTCGCCATAAATAACCTTGTTTGCGATTACAAATTACCCCTAATCATATGTTGACTGATTGGTTTCATACCCTTTGTTAGACTGTCATTTTCGTACTAGATTTGACGACGGGTAATCCCGTTTACTTTGTTTCGACTAAGGGCTCACGGCAGGTGTGACCAGTCGGTAGAGGATGCTTGCTCCTTCATGGCACCTGGTCCTGCCTTCGCTTTTGTCGGAGGTCCGTTTTGCCCTACACTCGACTTTGTATACATGTATATGTTTTTCAGGATTATGATTGTGTTAATAAACACATTGTTAACTTCGCCAATTTATATTCTAACCCAAATCCTTACATGTTATTGGGGACATATAACTAGATTTCCTAGGATTCTCTAGATTTCCTATGATGGAAGCAAAACAGTTCTGAGGACATTGGTAGGTAATCTATGAAATAACGTTTTAGGAGATAAAGCAAAAATCTGAAAAGTACGATGATATACACTTCAATGGGCTTATTTTGAAGGACATTTTATCAGTTTCCCGTTCGTACATCTCTTTGGACTCCGACGCCGTGAATTTCGCCGGTCAGGTCCTTGTACACGTGAGCGTCTCTTCCTTTCATCTTGTAAAGGTAGAGGTCCCGGTACGGTTCTGTCGTCTGCAACGTCAGGTCAGACGACATCTCATAATTCTTCATATCGGCCCGCCAAAGAATGCTTCCGTCTTTGCCGCTTATTATCACTTTCTGCACAAGGAAAAAAGATATTGAGAGTGGTGACATTTCATCCAATCAATGAGACACAGGATAAGATTATGGGCATTGAGACGTTTCACCATTTTTATAGAGATTATGGGAGATAAAGGATAGACAACTCTGTGCAAGAAAATGTCGTTTCACCTCTGATGCATTGTACGTGGGCCACGCACCCTTGCTCCAATGAACCATGAAATCCAAGACGTCATCGTCATCAAAGTATCCGGGAGCAGGTGTGCTGAAAAACACGACCGGATTGTAGCAAAATACAATCACAAACATATTCTTTGTAATTTTGAATTTCATCATTTAAGGAGATAAAAGATTTGGTTTGCAATCTGTACTAGATCGCATGTTTGACACGATTTGAACTGAAAACTTTGAAAAATTTATTTTCCCATTTTTAATGTTCACAATGCTTAACTAAAGTATTTCTAATGGTCAGCAAAAGTTTGAATGTGAGTTGTTGATATACAAGTGAGGAACACATACAATTCTCTGTATTTCTCTTGTAACTGGACAACGGACCTTCAAATTTCATATATTTGTTCTCTCCTGCATGATTCCATATAAGGATTTAAAATATTTGATTCCACAAACGGATATTCCACTTTCTCTTACCTGTAGGATTCCATGCCAGGGAATTTCACTTTCCACTTAATTTTCAGAGTTTTGCCGTCCAGCAGCATCACAAACCCGTCATAAGCTGACATCACGATGTCGTCAATACCGTCACGGTCTATATCTGTCATCAAAGGCGGCACCATCACACCTTTAGTTACACCCCTAAATAGTATTGTATTAAATCTGTAAATTTTAACAAATGTAGTAGGAAAAACAATTTGTATCCAGGCAATTTTTTTAACGACGGTTGCAAAGACTTCTCTCTCTCTCTCTCCTCTCTCTCTCAGTCTTTTCTTCTCTCTTCTCTCTCTTCTCTTCTCTCTTCTTCTTCTTCTCTCTCTCTCTCTCCTTAACTTCCATGATTACAACCTGTCAGATCGTAATTGTACGATCCATGTTTTCGTAGTTTGTTCCAATTAAAGAAAAGTCTTTCAAATTTTAAAAGTATATGAGATGATAAACCTTGAACCTCTTTACACCCACATATTGAATAGAGTGCATCACTGCTCTAGATCTATAAATAACATACCGGTGTGGAGAGGCTCCAAGTATATAATTTCACATACATGTAAGCTTTTAGAATGATGCTGCATATATGCGCAAGCTGCGCTTCATGAAAGGCCTTAACGCATCAAACTTGTTTTTTGACGTATTATACAATTTGAACTCACTCTTTCATATACTTTTTACCAAAAAGAGGTAGCATATATATGACTTGTGTACATCTAAAATAATTACACTTGCTTTTTTTTTTTTTTTTTTTTTACACAAACTGAAGGTATCCGAATGCAATTGGAAAATGCATTTGCTTTCTGTTTTCATGCGGTATTCCAATTTGCTCTTTGTATTAGCGTTCTGAGATTATTTGCTATTCTGTGGATGAGGCACTGCCATTTTACATATGTATATGTTGGAAAACGTAGTTTTTCTATATGCTCTCTGATATATCGAAATATCTATAAAGATTATAGTGTTCTACCCAGCTTCATACAGAAATTACAAAATGTGTAATTTAAAAAAGGGTTTTCATACCCATACCCTGATAATAAAGAATCGGGGATACTTTGTTACTAACGAAATATAAACATTAAACTACGGACATTTAGAATCAAATGGAACACCTTTTGGACGACTTTTCTTCTTTATTATCTATTGGATCACTGCCCCACTATTATTTTTTTCATCGTAGCAATGAATTGTAAATTTTGAAGTAAAATTAGAAGCTCAAACAACCCCTTCATTCTCCCAGGAGTTGGGATTTTGAAGTTTTGTAAAATTATGAGGTGTAAATTTTTAACAGATTTTAGACAAGCAAACCTATTTCCCCGTCTGCCCTTCTTTGAAAAGCGATGCAATATGCCTGTGTACATTATACAACTACAACCTCCTCCTCTACTTAGAATGAAAAGGTGAATAAAACGAACAGTTTACAACCTTCAGTAAAACTCGACTCCAGTACGTAGCAGTGGGGTTCTTTATCGTGCCAAAGTCAGTCGTGACAAGGGAATTTTGCGTAGTAGCATCCGCGACTCTAACTTTTAAATTCTGAGCATTTTGTTTAGGTGCAGTCACTACCTGTCTTTGAGTTCTCACGCGACGAAAGTGAAACGACAACCCCCAGTCCTGATGTAATGACTTTTTCTGTACTTACGTGAAAATGACCATGATTCCCGTTTCTGGTTGCCTCGGGATGTGACGCCATTGGTTGTAAGACCCTTTGGTATTAGGTACAACAGTTTCTTTTGGTAGTCCCATGACGTAACGGTAAAAATCCGGAAGTGATATCATCATGAAGTCGCCTGCATTCATCACAATGAAAAGGTGGAGATAAAGAACGGTGACAAATCTCATAAATCCTGTATGGAATACAAGTCATGAGTTGGGCAAACACGGACACTGGACATACCAGAGGTGGGATCAGGCCTAGGAGGAGTAAGCATCCCCTGTCGACCGGTCACACCCGCCGTGAACCCATTGTCTTGATCAGGTAAACGGAATAACCCGTCGTCAAAATCAGAGATTAAAGAACAATCTAACAATTGGTATGAAACTCGTTACACAGCATTTGACCCAATGGCAGGGTGTAATGGCAAACTAGATCGTTATGACAACCACAGATTTGTGAAATGCTGATTTTAAACAAGACTGTTGGAACTCCTGCAGCAAATCAACTTAATTGTCATTAACCTGCTTTGATTAAAAAATGATCATTGGCAGAACAAGCTCTTGCATATCGAATCAGTTGAGAGATACAAACACCATATGCTGGTGATGATGGAATGTTGCAACATAAATATGGGAAGTTGACGTTGGAGAAACTGAAATTATCCCTTTGTCATCAATTTGAGTTGATATATGTAAAGACAAAGATAACGAACAGTGATCAATCTTGTAAGTCTCATATAGAATACAAAAACAAGGGTTGGTCAAACACGGACCCCTGGACACACCAGAGGTGGGATCAGGTGCCTATGAGGAGTAAGCATCCCCTGTTGACCGGTCACACCCGCCGTGAGCCCATAGTCTTGATCAGGTAAACGGAGCAATCCGTAGTCAAATCACTGTGTGAAAAACGGCTTAACAATGGCTATGTTTGCCGTTAAAGGGACTGGTTCACGATTTTTGATATTTTTTCTTAATTTTAGTGCTAAACAATTTTGTGTTAAAAATTTAAAACATAACTCATTTAAAGTTGACAACCAAAATATGGACCTTCTCCAAATACTCCAGTCTCTCTATATTTACAAACAAGCCTGTGAAATGTAAATTTTGTAATTTAAGGCATCTTAATTTTGCACAGTCACAAATTTACTTTTAAAATGACACAAATTATCTAAAGAATACATGTACTTGAAATGCGCTATAATAATTTTTTTTTTACCCAGAATGTCATACGTTTAGAGACTTTGTTACCTCAAGCATTGCTTACACAACAAAGAATAAACTCTCTGCAATGAGCTTCTGTCATGATGTAGAACTCTGAATGTTTTGTGAAACCATTCAAACACAATAGACAGTAGATTTTCATCATTACAAGTAGAATTATTGGGGGGTGGGGGTCGTGAACCAGTCCCTCTAATATCAAATAAATACACATCAACGTAAATCTTACTGATGAATTTTAGATAAGAAATAGCATTTAGATTAATAAGGACTAACCAGGAACAGTTTCCCCGCCACTTCCAAACAGGATGTACTGTGATCCGTCCTTGTATGTATACACTACCGGACTCTGATAACTCTCTTTGCTGTGGGGCATCCTCAGACAGCGGACCCCCAGCCCCTTACCGGTCTTCCCGTCCAGCATGATCAGGCGACCCGACTCCCGGTTATGGTCCTACACCAAAATAGAAGTACACTAAGCCTAATTCATGCAAATGTGGTGGTTTCCTTACCACACTTCTTCACTGAAAGAATTTGTTTTGTTGGAAGATAATATTGTTTAACTGTTCAGACATTTTTGTTTTACAGAATATCTTGCATTGATGACTTAATCTTACAGTAGCGTCTTTATTGGGATTACCGCCGTGCATAACCAATATCTCTTTCACACCGTCTCCGTTGAAATCAGGAAGGGCCATTGCCTGGTAGAAATTCCAGATCTTTGTGAAAAATGGCGAAGACGCTTCCCATATGTGTTTTCCTTCATGAAAATAACAAAATGAATCAGATAGGGAATCCATTTCTAGAATTATGACATCTTGGTATATTTTTTAGATGTGAGTTACCGTTCCTGACGTCTATGGCTTCCATGGTGGCGCTGCGTCCTCCTACCACACAATCGACATGTCCGTCCAAGTTGAGATCAAAGTCTTCACAGTTGTTCAGTAAGGTACCAGATCGCGTAGGGATTTTCCACAGAACTTTCCCATCATATCCCCTCATTCCAATAAAAGTTCCGATACATGGGTATGTTCTTCCTAAAAGAATGCTGTTCGTAATTGTTAGATATCACTTATCTATATTAAGTCTAATGTTTATTATCATCATGTTGTATACATGCGTATTGAAATATTTTGACATGAATCATACCGTAACATTTTATTTTAAGAGTTACGAATATAAAACTAACATCTGTAAGTGACAACCTTTTACACAAAATGTTTATCAGTCCTTTATGCCTGATTTCTTCAATAACTCTGTCGTGTTTCTGTATTCATTAATAAAAATTTCTAACCGGTTGCATTACAAAAAGCCCTCAAACTCCCGCTTGCATCAATGTTAGATATAGCGGCGAGATCTGCTGTGGTCGCGGCACCAAAAACTACATCTTGTAAACCATCTCCATCAATGTCGATCAATCTCATAACACACTCCGAACCTAAAGAAAATATTTGAATTTCAGGCTCTTCAATTATATAACGACAATTACTAATAATCCAATTCTAGCTAAAGGTAACTGAAGCATAGCTATGGAAAAACACAGTTTCTCTTTTACTTAGTTTAAAACAAATTTACAGTACCACACATTTGAATGCAAAGAAATGCAGAGGAGGAAGCTCGCCTTTAAAGTTATAAGCAGGGAGCGTAGACTGAGATTCATTTTCTAGGGTGGGGGAAATGAGCATAAATATATAGCAGAAAACCTTCTATAATATCTGCAAATCTCATGATCCCTATGTCAAGGGCTAAGTCTCATGGACAGAGCCAAATTGCGTATACAGCATTAATGTTTGTAATGTCTTTACTTCTGCTTCCACCGAATAAAAACCGATGCGTATGCATGAAAGAACAAAATGGAATTCGGAATTCGCCTGCTGTATTACATTTTGCTATTTGTCTGTTTGCTTCATAGACAACGTCAGCACATTTGCGCCTCTATTTCAATTCATTAAAGAGGTTGTAGGGTGAGGTTTGAAGTGATGTCAATTTTTTGGGAAGTGTATTTTTGATTTCTGCATTAAAAGAGAAACGGGAAATTAAAAAGAAAAATGTGGGTTTTCATGCTCGT
Organism: Ostrea lurida; assembly: GCA_903981925.1. Taxonomy (NCBI): domain Eukaryota; kingdom Metazoa; phylum Mollusca; class Bivalvia; order Ostreida; family Ostreidae; genus Ostrea; species Ostrea lurida. The sequence goes on from CAJDSM010023061.1 coordinate 36,300, forward strand.
TTTCGAGCTACAGTGACCTTTTGGCACTTAAAATTTACTTAAGATTTATTCATTAAACTCCATTCGTCTGTTGGTGTAAAAAACTTAAGGAATACAAAATCAATCACTACATGAAATAGATAAATAATAATGTCTTCTTACAATACCAAATTAAAAAAAAAAAAGATTTTAATACTTGGAATGGAAATAAATAATGACCTTTCTGCATTGATATACGGAAAATACTTATGATCGAATTTCAGAGTTAAAAAATTCATGTTTTAGGAGTAGTGTAATTTCTTAAAATTCACGTAATATTCAGAGTTCTGTCTTAGAATTTAAAATGGGCACTTTAAAAAGTAGAGGATTTCGGTCAAATTTTTAAAATATTGGCCAAAATACTGAATTTTTGCACAGAATTTCGAGTAAATTGAATCGGACTTTTTAAAGAATATGTATTCTGTTTTGGAAAAATACCTCAACAAAATTAATAAATACAATATTTGAACTAGTTCCAAGTCTCATCTACTTGTATCATTAATTTTAAAAACTGTAATATACAAATAGGGGTATAGAAATGAAAAGGTATATTGGATGAAATAGAAACTATAAAATCATGCTTTTTGATAATCAATCTTCGCCACAAAATATGTCCTACCAAACCCTTTCAAAATCTGAAATGACACAAAATTTTGCAGCTGGACAGGGTTCAATTGTAAAGTGTGATGTTTGTACCGATGAGGTCAATATTGAACCAGTAAATACTTGGTGATAGCGTCCTACGCATTTGTTATCAAAAGCTCAGCCTATAACATCCTTAATAGTATAATTATACAATGTAATTTTCCCCAGATAATATTTAGTTCAAGTTCACCTATCTTCAGTGGGATAACGATGGGTGCAATTAAAACATAGTCCTAAAGGGATTAAAGTATGGTTAAATCCATTCATCTTTCAATTTCGTTGTATTTGTACCAACTCTAACACAATTTCATTTGTTGCCAAACTCATATCAAAGTTATAGCATAGCAATTCATCAAATACTTCATATATAACTCATCGGAATACACTTGATTAAATTGGTAAAACCGAGTAGAAACAGATAAAATGGATATTTTAAAGTGGTCGTCCCAAGGCATTTCTGTTTCAACTACAAATTGTTATTCAAAAACGTTTATTCTAACAAAGTTGGGTTCAAATAACTTGCTGACATACCCATGTTTCTGAACGTAACTTCCCAGTTCGGAGTCCGTTGCCCGTGATTTTCCTCCGCGCGTTTGGTGGTGGTCATCCCTTCCAATGATCCCGGTGATGTTGATGTGGCGCCGGTTACAGCCGGCGTGGTGGTGGTGGCAGCACTGGCGGTGTTTGAGCGCGTCAGTAACACGTAACACATTGCGAGTATAACCGTCAGAAGCACAATAATCACCACCACACCCGCCGCGAGAAGTGACTTCCGCTGACCCTGCTTCCGGTACCTTTTGTTAATCTCTATGTAAGAAATCGGTTCACTTTCTCCATCCGAATCGGAGTGACTTCCAGACACCAGCGGCACTCGATCGTAACCATTCTTTGTAGCTGAAAATCAAATATTTTTGGACATCAAATTAACTTTTTCGAAGAAGTATAAGATGTTGACCATGATATTTCTATATTCATGTGGAAGTGGTCATTGATAAATTTTATAACGAAACAAAATGAAGACAAGACTTACCTGCTTTAGGCATTGTCTGCTTTCTGAAGCCGGTGCGGTATTGTTTTCACGTACACCATATCATATCCATGGCACCTAGTACGACATATGGACAATACTTATTTCCAACAGTTGATAAACGATCACTTTTAATATTTCGATATCTTGAAATTTTGCTGAAATGCGTCGTTTTCTGCAATCTGTTGCAAAATCCTGATCTGGAGTACTTCAACAGGTTGTGTTTATATTGAGATAAAAATGTTCAATGGAAAGCAATACAGGGTATTTAAACTGCCTGAAATCAGTGTACACTTACTTTTATCGATTTTAAGTTGTACTTGTCCACAATTCGCTCATAATACTTCCTTGTTACGAAGATACCAAAGACCGTCTAAGATGTCTGCGAGAGTCCTTGTTTCTAATATTTCAAATAGATCTTGAGTACTGCTTCGGTGACGAAGTACATTTCGTCTGGTGAAAATAGAGGTATCAAAAAGAAACGAGAAGTAAATTGTTGTAGGTGCGTTGGAATCAGCAGTGGATAGCTGGTGTACGGTTCATGGCTGTACACATATTGACATTTAAATTGGCGATGATTGCTGATCACCAAACCGTGACCAGACGGGGATCATTTCTTTTCATGGTTTATTGGAGTCTGAACAGTGAAAAAGGTTCTTGCTCCGACAAAGCTCCTAAATTATGTTTATATACCCTGTATACGGTAAAATCAATAAAAACCGACTATATTTTCTAAGCGAATTCATAAGGCGATTTAAAATCAAAACTTTGTAAATGTATTTAAATATTCAGTAGTAAAAAGACACCCTTAGCCATGAAAACTCATAAACACTGTCAATGTTTCAATATTACTTGAAATTACCGGTGCATAGGATTCCCTATCTGTCTCATTCATTTTGCAGCAGTTCAGTTTTTTGATTTATTGGTATGAACATGTACACATCATCCCACCTTGCAATTGACACAAGTATTCCATTCTGTCTCACAATTAACGGACTTTATCTAAATCTCTGGTTCACAGCGTATTATTAAACATCGATTTTCAATTCAGTTTCATAATTCAGTTCAATAATTAGAAGATAAGACAGACCTGGCACTGTATGAACGACGTGGTCCTATTTTTGTAATGAAAATAATTAAATTCCGTTTTTGTAAATTACTCGCACAATTGACGATATTGCCTTAATCCACAAACCTCTCCGGGCCGCGTATAGATTCTTCATTGATCGGAAGTAGTTCCCAGGTTTCCATTCTTCCAACATCAATTTTCTCCATTCATGATGTCACTGTAGACTGATCATCTACCTAGATCAAGGTATATATAGTGTCTGAAAAATCTTCGGTCTCGACAATTCTACAAAACCATTTAGTATCTTTCATTTAGGTATGAAGTTGGAAAAAAAAGGTTTCCAAATCTTAATTTCGGTTCCCCAATGTAAGGATGGAAACTTTAGACGTCTGCTCGATGGCTAGCAGACGTATACCCACCTGACGTCTCACGTTGGATCAGGGAGATTATTCGGCTATCTTTGATAAGGACATAGTGGAATATAAATTATTGCAGTCACAGGCACGTAGAACCAGGTGAGGGGGCACCTGACCATCTCACTTTTTGACAACGTTAATTTCCCATACATACTTATCGATCTTGACATGCAAAGCTAGATGTATTCGTAGATTTCCCCCTCCCCATTTTTATCATTTGTTGTGAAATGGAAGCATCAGAGACATTCTATAACATTATGTCTCTCTCTGGGAGAATGAAAAATTATATGGATAAACTCTTTTTGAAGAATTTATCGATGTGTAAACTCTGGACATTTTTACTCACAAAATGAATAAAAGTGCGAAGCACTTTTATGTTAGTTTGTGAGTAAAATGTCCAGAGTTTACACATCGATAAATTCTTCAAAAAGAATGTTTAATTCTTATAATTCCAATTTTTTCACTGTATGAACAATCTTAAAAATTTGAATAGTTCCATGCGTTACGTTGTTTGTTTTCATGCGCGTATTGTTACGAGTCACGTTTTTGGATTTATTGATGTGTAAATTCTCGTTTCGATTTAATTACCAATCAAAACACTCGTAATAAAGGGCATTGGAATTATTTACGCTTGAAGTGATAAATTGACACCCAAGTAGTGAATGACGAATAACAACTTCTCTTCCAAAGACTTATTTGATTTGGATTTCAGACTAAAGAACAATTTCTCCGACTGCCCCCTCCCCTAGCCCGAACAACTTCTCAAACTTCGCCTCCTCTAGCCCACTTTGAAATATGTACTGAGTATTATTGAGGGTAATTTCAAATCTTTTAAACTGAGTATACCAAGCAAGAATCCCGATTGTGCGATTCAATGAAAAATGGCTCTGACCCAGAGGCAGAAATGGGAGGGGGTCACATCGATTGAGTCACGTGTATATTGTGTGACAACATCATCGTGACATAACCCATGTGTTGGTGCCAGTTATCTCATGTGTTACGATATCATTCAGTGTTTTTCTATTGATGGAAAGAACACAGATATATTATCCGTTCCTTTATTTATCGTATACACGATTTTTAATTCATGTCAGTGTTAAAAATGTACTGAGCTGAATAACTGAGGGAAACATTCTTCCAAAGGAGAACTAGGCTTAAGGGCATACGCAATGTACATTTCACAAAAAATTTTCTATCTCCAAAATTGAAGACTTCCAACGATAAAAATAAGAGTTACG
>CAJDSM010023062.1:0-17397 GCA_903981925.1 Ostrea lurida
CTGTTTACTCTGTTGATTTGTGGTCCAGTTTTGGCCAAAAAAGGCGCCCTGTGAGAGGGCAAGAAGAGGTACTCAGAAGCTAAGGGGAGGATGCGTAGCTGCAAGTGTCGACTGTGGGTACAAGCAAACTTCAAGCGGTAAGATGAAAACTGGATTTATATGTATTACTGATGTAAAATGGAAGTGAAAACGGTCATCTTTTTATATTTTCACAATTTGGAATAACTAGCCCATTACTTGTTTATATTAATATTATTTATATAGTTTGTTGACGTGGTTTTACCATCTCATTATTTTAAATTCATTCAATGCTTTACTCTGCTGGGGAGAACGTCACAAGCTACATGCGGAGGTATCCATTTGTGAATGTTTGTTATGTACCAATTCAGGATTCGGACTTTAAATTCCTTTCCAAACGACTCGAGAATATCACTTTATAGGCGAGAGCGTAGCATTGGCGGATTTCCAGGATTTGTCGAAAGCGGGGACGGTCCGTTGAAAAAGGAGCCAATAAGCTTAACCGGTCTGGGTTGAAACCAAAATGGAGGCCCAGGGGCGACAAGCCCCCAGAAGCTCTCGGGTTGCAGAGTTTTAAAGTTACCTTTTGAGGTTAATTTAAGCTATATTATCATTATCATAACTAAATAAGTTTGGGTCACCCCAAGGTGCGGGGGGGGGGGGGGGGACAGGGTCCCCCTCTTAATTCGCCCACTGGGTAGTCATCAAGCTATGTCTGCGTCTTTGGTCAGACGTTTTTCAAGACACAAAATGTTCATTCCTAGCCATTTACGAAAGCGAATGCTAGCCACTGACCACTGCGATTGTTTGGTCAAAAATTCGATAGGCTGACAAAACGTGCCCTTTTGTCGGGAGCCAGGTATCATGATGCCAAGATAGCGGCTTTCCGTTTCAACCCCAAGATGGCGCAAAGAAATGAGGACTATATATAGCTTTGGGTTAAACAGAGAATAACAACATGTGAGTGTTTAAATTTGTGGGCACTGCCAGTCTTATCATGTACTCGTTTCCAAGATGTAGGAACAAAAAAATATCCAACAAAAGAACCTGGAATGCCTTTCATATACATTTATTCCCCTATTACTAATTACACCTACCCAACTTTTTGCAACAGTCGTACCATTTTGTGGTATCTTCATCTTCGATCATATCTTTGTAGGACCATTTCCTTATGAAAAGACTCGTGGCTTACAGTGTCCAAAACTGCAACACGGTGTGATCCGGTTTCTATGAGTAACAGACAAGACAGATTTGCGTGTGTGTTGAGTGTTCAACACACTGTGAGAATTGAACCGTCTCCACCCGACATACCATGTGAGGCCACAGAATTCACGATAGTGGGAAATGCAAGAAGCGGTACTTGTTGGACATTTACTTGAAAATATCAAATTTCTTGAATTGTCAAGATTTTTGATCGAACAAAAATGGTCAAAGTCTTGGGGTTTTTAGGTACTTTTGAATGGCTGAAGGGGATGTTTCTGTACCGCCATGCAGAGACAATTCGGATAGACCGTGAATGTGTAAACGGAACAGGATTTCAACTGCCGCATCGTCAATTTCGAACCCTCGTTACAGAATCTGGTCTGGTGATGCAAAAGATATCGCATACAAATCAGAGCTCGACGCAATAGTTGTGTCTCCTCCACTCGTGTGTATCAAACCATCTTAGCCTGTAGACATAGATAAATACCTTGTTCCTAGGGACATAATCCCTAATCTGTGTGCAAGTAGGTACTAGTAATGTTAATTTTATAGCGTCTTGTTTCTTTTTCAAGAAAGTTCCTGGAGTGTTATTATATTTTGGTATTACTATGTGTTGTTGTTGTGGTCCTTCTATCCTTATATATTCGTTGTGTACAAGTCGTTCCAAATGCTGGAGATCCTCCGAGTGAAAATGAGCAAGCATCTTTGGTCAAGATCTACTTTGCACTACTGATCATCCGTCCAGTGTTAAAAATGTAAGCGCTGCAGACGAAATTAAGCATTTACTGGATAACAATTAAGTATACCAGAAATTTTGTTTATGATTCATTCTTAACTCTTTGGATGAAACAGAAAAACATTGTAGTTTTTCAGATCTGGAAATGACGCAACATTTTTAGAAGGTAAGACACAGTACGTCATCATTTTGAGACATAGTAAGTCATCATTTAGTTAGTTGATGTCAACTTTGCAGTGTTATTTAAGGTACATGAAATGACTATAGCTATTTATTGCTTTTAGCGTAAATTCTCCAAGAGTGAGTGAGAATGTAGGATTAAACGAATATGAGTTAGTGCCGGTTCTGTTTTATTCTTTCGAAAATGGGTCCAGAAAATATAATGAAAGATTTACATATTACTGTACAGTGTTATGAATGAAATTGTAATGTAGATTTACATTTTTAAAGATGGGTAAACGCGATGAGAGAAGAGTGGTTTTGATGAAGATAAATTTAAACAAGATGAAACTCACAGAAGTTAGAAAGAGATGGGAGTTTACTTCGAACAATCGCCACAAAATTGACAAAACCAAACTATCTGCGTATGAATACCGTTTGAATACCTGGGCATTGGAAACAATGTACTATTTCAAGAGCAGGAAAACCAAGTGATCCACAAGCTAACCATTGCAGAGTACTATCTTTCGGTCCTCAAAAAAATGGGTGGAGGAAAAAATGGTTAAAAGAAGCTAGAAGAGTCGCTATATTAGCAGAGCATTTTGGAACGCTAAATGTACTCAGTCTGTGAATTTATATCTTGTGAGGAAGAATCCTAATACAGAATATGAGCAATGCTCAAGAAATATCTATATTGGCAGTTCAAGCAATTGTTTTGCATTTTGAAATTGTACTGTGAGTTTCTGAGCTGTAAGCATTGATCAAAAAACCCACATTTCTATGTTTGTCATCGATCACATTATCGTTTTCTTGGTGATGTTCATTATCTGATGGTATCTGAGATACTGATTAATTTGTTAAATTTTGACATTATATGAACACATGTCCTGATTCAAAAGAATGAAGATTTATTTGTATTATTTTTATATGATATATAGTCATAATATTTTAGATAGATCTCAAATTTAGCATAGCTTATGTGATTATCTGCCTTTTAACTATCTTATGTGTTCTTTGTTTAAAATTTTGCAGGAGTTCAAGAGGCACGCTTGTTTAAGCATAGTTAAGGTGCAAGTCTGCCATTTGTTGAAATGGTAAAAGCAATATTTCTCTGTATCTGCCAATAACAAGATTATGTAACCCCACCAACCCCCACATTTCTCCCTATCATACCGCTTTCTCTCGTTTTATCTCGCTTTCTGTGATGTCATTATTCCCTAGAAAACAAGTTTTCATTCACGAATTATACTATAGCACAATAAATCATTTTTACACTATAGATAGAAAAAAGTGTAAAAAATACTATTGCATAACGAAGCTAATAATAATAATAAAGTAAAATGCCTGTCACATGATTACTAAATTCTTGATTCCTTTGGCAGCTAGAGTTTAAGTTTTATTCAATGTTTTTCGTCATTGAATTTGCTAAAAATGTATTATCAATGCAAGCTAAACAATTGTTAATGTTATGTTTACGTTTTGATGTTTAATGTCCAATTCAGTTCACTTCATTCATGTCCATGTGCTATAGTTGCTTTTATAATTTTTCATGATGTATAGTTCTATACATGTAGTTATTGTTAAATGTGTAGAAATTGATAATTTTCGTTATGAGCGGAACCTGAAATGTCTGTATGTATCCATGGTTGTTGTTAATTATGGAGAATACAGTTAACTATTTTAAAATAATACACAAATATCCCAAATGCCGATCTGAGTAAAATTGTTGGCGACCTTACAATTTAGTCTGACATCAGCTTATACCTTCCATTGGTCTTTACCACTCCCATCCTCGCTAGTCAAGGGTGACGATCCACAGAGAAACGCTGTGGATCGTCACCCTTGTCTAGCGAGGATGGACTGCTCCAAGTAACGGCCAGAAGATGTACCACTCCAAGTAACGGCCACTTCAACAAGGTGCGTATAAATCTTGATAAGTATAGCACACCTATTCTAGATAAGAGCAATACTTCACACAAGTATGATGGTGTAAAATGTCGCAGATTATGCATGTCTTTCAAAAATTAAGTCTAATTTGTTATGACCGGAGCAATCAGAGATGTCTCACTCCCGCCGTCTTCAGGATCCGGATGATCTCCACCAAACATTAATGGGAACTTATTTAGACCAAGATACATCTGTGCACCAATGTTCAAAGCGATCTGACCATTAATTGTTGTATGAAGTTGCTAATAGACAATATAAATAATATACGGTACCAATTTTGATGCACCAGATGCGCATTTCGACAAATCCTCACCCCCCAAAAAATAAATAAATAAACGCCTCGATCCGGTTTTATAACTTCCTTGATGGAGGTAAAATTCACATGCACGGATTAACGTTTTCTTGTTCAGTCTGAAAACACGACGCATAATATATTTACATGTAGTACTGGCAACACCTTCATGTGATATTTATTCGTGTGATTTATTTGTTGATGTACATGTATGTGTGTTATTGTGATGTGCTTTATATTATATGTGATGTTGTTTATAGTGAAATCTAGTGCTCAATGAGTTTGATTTTTTTTTTATCTTGCATCGTATATGCTATATTCTAACTATTGAATTTGTCATATTCTTGTGTTCTATATTTGTGTGTTGTATATGCTGTTCTATTTTGGTGTATTTGCTGTTGGAAACAAATTTACCAACGGTGGACTTTTAAAACTGATAACACACAAATAGATCTCTACTGTGTGTTGATACTATTTCATCTCCTGTATATTGTTTTTAACTCAGTCTAAGGATTTGTTGTTGAGGTATACAGTTTACGTGGTGTACGAGACTGTAACATCAAAAGATGGAGGAGAACTTATTCAGGTAAGGTCAAAGTTGGTGGAATATTGCACTCGACTTTTTTTGGACTAAGATTACGTTTAGCACATTGTTTACTTCGCCATTTTATATTTTTAAGTGATACCTTGCCCGATAACTGGACAGCAAATTCAATATAGATACAAGAAATTGTCATATAATCATGTGTTCGTTTTGGTGTTTAGATTGACATAATTTATTTCTGTTGATATTGATGATGTATTTTCACTTAGAACTCGGTTACCCATGGGCATTACCAGTATTTTTGCCTTTGATAGACGTCAAAGATCACAAATTGTAGGAATAGTGATTTTCTCCTGAACGAGCTATAATTCGCGTATGAATCTGAGTAAACGTACTATGTTGTGTCTTATTCAACGGCTGGGAATTCCATTAGGAATGAAGTAATTTTCAGTTTTGAAATACACGAAAGTATGACCTGCAATCTTTACGTGTTTTTAAAACGGAATTTTGTTTTTTTAATTATCCAGGTCAATATTGAATTAAACAAAATAGAAGCCATTAGATCTTAGATGTTCTTGGTTTTATGATGTGTAGTTCGTATACTTTTTTCTGTTACTATTACAACTAAAGTTTGTTAGTTTTTGTACGTAGAAAATGTATGTAAATCTTTCTGATGTGTCACAGGGCATAATGAAATAAAAGTTACATATGAAAGACAATAAAGTTATAAATTTCTTCACTGGATCATGTAAACTAGAGGGAAGTCACAGACATATGTTCGATGTGTCTCTGAAATGCTTAATTTTGAAATATCACTCAAATTATTAAACAGTACCAGATCAGCAGGCATGTAATACCCCCGTACAGTGAGTAATAAATAATGTATGCCCTAAAACCATGTAACATCCATCACATAGTGAACTATTTTGTCGTCAATAATTGGATATTCTTAACAGAAAGGTGTTTAGATTTTATCAACTCTTATTCGTGTTTTATATATATTTCTTTCTTGTCAGTATTGGCTGTGTCGATTTTGCAGTGGTTTATGTGTAGTTATATATTTTCCATCCCTCCCCGATTTTATCTATTCCTTCACTAAGTACAATGTTCGTCCCTCTACTAAAGCGGTAATTTTGTAAGGGTTTTATTACCTTAATGTATACTAAGAGCATAGTATTGTAACATGCAACCTATCGCGAACTGAAAACGAAAATATGTTTTGAACCGATGCCAAAACATTTTAAAAAGTTCTTTACAAAGCCAAATATTTAACCTTTTCAAGACCCATGGAATATGTAGGTCATCTAAATGGAAACACGTACCCCGGTACTGAGCCTGACATTTCCCTATCAATAGTTCATTATGCCAGTTTATCATAGTTTATCATAGTGAAGTATTCCGTCTTGAAAGATACCTTCATCATTATTGATAAATAAACATTTAAAAATTGCACCGGTCGACCAGGGTCCGCCAATCATATTTGTAAACATAACCTATTTATTCTCTAGGTTTGTAGGTTATTCGGTCTAGTGAGTTTTGGACTTCCCCGTGCATATATAAATAAACACAAATCAATGTTTATTTTAGTTCTAGTACGTGCCTCTACAACAAAAGATTCGCATATTCTAATCTCGCATGGAATCAATTAAATAAATCGTTTAACAAGAATCTAATTTATTCTTATGTCGTTTTGAAAATTAAATATAAAACACTTGTTAAGTCACAATGGAGGCATCGAGAGACGGAGGATGTCCACGGTTGCCATACAATCGTGTATAAATATTAAATGGTGCACTTTTTCATTTTATCGCGCGGTCCGAAATCCTTTTTTAAAAAATTGTTTTTTACTTTCTTAATCATCATTCATTATTATTAATTTTCTTTTGTTTTTGTTGTCATTGATTTAGTATTTATCTAAGCATCCTTTGTTTTAGAGAGGTTTGTTGTCCTCTCAATGTGATAGTTTTTAAATGTATTGTGTTCGTACATTATCAAAATAGTTTGAAAGAAAGTAGATGCACGAAATCATATAACATCATGCCATAAACGTTTGAGCAAGTATACTGTTTTTCTTTCCATTGTTGAATTGTCATATGTACATAGAGATGTGTGAAGTACCACAAATTTTGATTCAGGCGTATTAAGCTTAGAGCTATCTTACCAACACATACAGTGCCATACAATGCCATACCCAGAAGAACCCAATGCCGAGCGCTTGGCGAAGGAACAGTCACTACCTATGGTAAGTGTCTCAGGTTTGTTGACAAGGAACAGTCACTACTTATGGTAAATGACTCAGGTTTGACCAGGCGTAGGGATCGAGATTTTGGAGATGGGTCCTGAGAAGATCCCTGCAGTCATAGCGTGACCCAAAGAAGAGAGAAATACATTGTATTCACCAGTTATTATTGGCCTCAATCACGTAACTTTACAATGATTGTTGCTCCTGTATGCAATTCACCAAATTGATCAAAGAAGTTCCAAAAGAAGGAACAACGGAATTGAACTGTTTGGGGACCAAACCATTTTACGTATCATTGTGTAAGGTGCAAATCAGAAATCGAAAAAATCAAATTCAGTGGTATTTAGCACAGTGATAAAGATTGATTGATTGATTGATTATTTGTTGTTTTTCGTCCCGTCGAGAATATTTCACTAATATGGAGACGTCAACTTTACCAGTGAAGGGCAAATGTAGACCTATGCTTAGCACTCATGGCTTTTAGCAGTGAGAGTTATTTTGCGTGCCACACATGCTGCGACACGGGACCTCCGTTTTTAAGGTCATATCCGAAAGACCCGTGATTCTCACTTCTAAATGCCGAGCTCTTGGCGAAGGAGCAATCACTACCTATTTTCACGTCGTAGGTTTGACGCGGCCGAGTGCCGAGCACGCGGCTCGAACGCAGGACCTGCCGATCACGAGGCGAGAGCTCTACCACTGAGCCACCGCGACCAGTCAGTGATAAAGACGCGGTGACATGATTCATTCTAGAATCATGGTACAATGAAGTAGGCACAAATTTTTCTGAAGAATCAGACTACACTTAGAGATTGTAAGAAATCATTAAAACATAATCACTATCATGAAAATTAAAACTAGCCATAACATAAAAGTTCCTTCATGTAGGTACTCATTCAAATTCGACTATTGAGATGACAATAATCCATTTTCCACCAAAATTTGAAGTAAACTCAGATACATGTAATAGAAAATGTCAAAGTTCTATACTCCCTCAATGACAGGAATATTGTAATTCTTGCGAGAAACACCATTTAGAAATATTCGAAAGACATTCTGAATATCGCTAAACTTGACTGATAATGATGCTATTGTTCGAGCACTTGCCCTGCAGCAGACGTCGTATAAGATATAGGATTTAAGCAATGTCCTTGCCCCCAGGGATTGAGCCACGAAGGGGCTATAGTTTACAGATTTGTAAAAAGGACATCCATGGATACCTCTATTCCCCAAGTCTGAGATCGACGTTCAATTAAAGCTTGTACAAGAAGAATATTTAGTACAATGATTAATATGCACAAATAATTAAGCTTCCGAGTACTATTAAATAGCGAACATCTCTCAGAATGGGCCATCGCATAAGCCAGGAATCAGTGAGAAGTAGTCTCACGGGTACATTAACAACCTCAACAGGTTATATATTTGGAAAGATAGATACTATTGAGTCATATTTTTGAAAGGATCTCAGTTTATTAATATATCTAAATATCACATTCCAAATCCTAACCGAACTGCAATCAATACGCATGGTCCATGTAATGAGTCATGCTTTCTAAAAATACATCAATGTTTGTAAACAGTAAAAACGTGGATTTCCCAACCATGAACTGGCGGCGTGATCGAAGTGTGTACTAAATAAGACAAGGAAAAATAAGTCATACCATGCACAACAGTTACACAGCAGGTACACAAAACAAGTCTTCAGTGGCTAATGTGCTGAGGGTGTGCACAGTACTTCAGATCAGGGTATGTCAGAATGTTAAAAGTTTATATAAAAACCCATTGTATTGCAGCTAAGATTTCTTGATTACGGGGTACATTTCTTTTCATAGTCAGAATTTGAATATTCAGTGACCAGGGTCTTCGACTGCAGATACATCGGGACATAAGCTTAGGAGTAGTTCTGGTGAGTAAATTTTGAACAGAACTGCATGAAAATGAGAAAGAATATTGCATTGTACAGATTTATCTTAATTGAAGTTGAAAGCCCAATCTGGCGAATACAGTGAAAATCCTGAAAATCCTATTGGTCAGCGTGTATCACGTTACGTCAACATCAGCCAAACCTACGTCATGTATACCGGAAGTAGAGATTAATATTAATGGAAGCTGTGTGCCTTGTACTTGTCCCAACGGCTATGTCAGAGGAAAGGTCGGTATTCTGCTATATTTAATTGCATTGTATTCATTTTGATGAAAGGATTCAAACAGTGTCACGTCATTTAATAATGTTGATATTATAATTTTATTCGTCAAGAATGGTTAACTACTTTATGGTAACGTAAATGTTCACATCATAAGAATATCCATGCATTCCTAACAAAGCTCTTACATTTCAGAAGTTTACCCTTCCACAAACGGTGTTTTGCTCACGAGAAAATGTCCTATTGTTATAAGTAATTCCATTTCATTGTAGAATGCTATCAAAGTGATATTGTTTATACTTTCAGTTATACTCATGATTTGCTCTAATCATTTGCAAGCATTAAGATATTTTACTTAAAATAAGCGTTGCTAATTTCATGTAGAAAATTTTTATTTATAAAGTAAAATTGCTATTTATTTAATAAGTATCCTAATTTTGATAAGTTGTTTTCGATGTTCGTACTCATTATATTTTTACTCTTTCAGATTTACGTCCCTTTAAAATGTACCCCGTGTATTCGATGCCGGAAGGGAACATTCAGTCAGCCCTGGACAGAGAACACGTGCGTCAGGTGCTCCACGCCATGTTTCCGGATGAACAGGATCACGTCGCAGGCCTGCGACGGCCGATCCAACAGACGTTGTGGACAATGTCTGAATGGGTAATGAAAATGTAGTTTCTTTATTCTGATGTATTCTGAACATTGTTACCTCTTGCTGCATTGTTGAGTATTGTAAATGTATCGGTATGCTGTTGAGATTCTAAGACTCTTCTATTTAAGTGCATTACTTGTCAATTATCTTCAGATTCTACATGGCGTTTCGCCATGACGAAGAGTGTGTAAGTTGTAAAAACGATCGTCTCAATAGACCAGAATGTGAGGAGTATCGAATGCGAACCCCTCCAGCCCACAAAAATCCCACAACTAAGCGTCCCATCCACAGAGATGACGGACCTGTCGGTAATAGGAAATCCGTAATCGTTACAGCAACACAGATCACAGGTTTGTATTCTTATGAACCATATTCCAAAGCAATGGCAATCTGACAAATAACATGTTTTAATATTTTTGTCATTTCAGGAAACACCGATATCCTAACCACTGTCGTCCTAATTCTAATGGCCGGTGCGATCATTTGTGTCGTCGTTTTGGTTTTTGCGAGAAACAAGAGACGCCATGAATCCCCTGTTATGGATAACGACCAAGCTAATGCTTGGGGAAGTACCTCTACAACACTTGGTAAATGTTTACTGCATGCGATAATTTTGCTGTGTATTGACAACGAAAGGCGTAGGTAAAAAATCTCTTAATATGATTTGGTAATGTTTTCTATATTTTTGTGTTGCAGAGGAACTCAACCTCGAAGCTGACGCAGGACTTCTACATAGTAATGGTAACATGTTTCTTCCCTCCCAAAGGAATACAGATAATTCATCCTCATTTTCTGCTCTAGATGAATATTCGTAAACCAAACCTCATAATATGTTCCTTTGTTGTGTAGGAGAAATAGACGATCATGACGCAGACGACATAGTCGACTTGAGCACAGCCTATGATGTCGTCATCAACCGAGAAGACCCCCTCCTTCAGAGAGTAGCTAAGCAGATTGATAACGAGCCAAGGGACATCTTTTTTCACCTCGAGATTCCTGGAAATGTGTACTTCCAGACAGCGCAGAATTTTCAGAACAAGGTGGGATATCAGATTGCTGACATATACCACAGTGTGTTACAAAAATGGGTGGAAAGAAGTGGGAGAGCAGCAACAAAGCGGATGTTGTATAGAGCTTTCGAAAAGTTTGGTATGGCATCCGTCTGCGAAGTCATAACTGCTGAAACGAAATCTTAGAATAAGTGATAAAATCTTTGCTCATGGGGACAGATGTTAGGTTAGTTTTTGCTTTAAGCAACATCTGAAATGTTGATCTGATACTCATATTGTGTACACAATTTTACAATGCTTACTCTTTTGTGTCATAGTCGTTATATAAGACAAACGTGCCAGAAGTAAAATACCCGATTATGATGAAAAATGTTTACCTCTCCTTTCCGACAATCTTTAACTTTGATATAAACCCTTTCAAATTGCACACAGTTATGACTACTGGCTTCAGATTTTAAGCAATAATGTCATACGTCACAATGGAGGTATTCCTGAATCCTGCCACCAAACCAAGAGGACGGGCCAGTTTCTCTATTTCCAAAGTGGTTATAATTCATAACAGGAGACTCATAAAGTCGATAACTAATTCACTTTTCTTATGTCATTTTGTTATTTCAAGCAGAATACTATATTTTCGAAATATCGTACAATTTGTCATATTTTTACAGAAGCATGCGATATGAAAGTATACATAGAAAGTAACCTCAGGTTGACAATGGATTTGAGATAAAAATATCATGTAATAATCTGCATATTTTGAAGGTTGTTTGTGGATTATTTTGAATTCTTACACTTTGTTTTCTGTCTAAACACACTTGATAAAACTACTTAAAATTTATATGAGCTTGTGAATTTTTACTTTGATTTATAATATCATGTACGAGTAACATGATTCACCATCATACAAACATGATTTATATTCTATATTGATTTATATATTGCTCTGTGACTTGGTTTTACCTGAATAAATCATACCATACCGTATCATATATATTTACAGAGTACTATGGAATATTTTTATATATGACACCATGTATACTATTCAAAAATGATTTAGAACTTAGTAGATTATCAGTGTTAGTACTTTTTTTTATGATTCTTAAATAAATTTATAAACCTCAAATGTTGTCTTATTCCTTTCGTCACGCATTGGTATTTTTTTTCTTGGGACTTCCATTAGTTGTAGAAAATTAATATTCCAATGAAACTACGTAATAAAAAGCATTTGCATAGAGAACAAAGTCCAATGCGTGATCCACGAGTGCTTATTTATCAATATTTATATATTTTCAAAGAATGGCCTTGAGACTACCTTTAGTTTGTTGACAAAATCTAAGAACTTCCAGGAACTAATATTTTATCTGTTCTTAACAAATTTTATTTGAAAATCCTTGCATTTCCATACAGCTACCGACCTCTGTGTAAGGTAGTGCATACCTGCAGCTTCCATAACCGTGTATTATTATCATAATTTTGGATTTTTTAGTCGTTTTGCCGTTGAATTGCTTATTATCAAAAATTTGAATTTTGTGTATTCATTACGCGTGGGTGTTTTATATACCTGTAGGGATATTTTTTCTCAACAATAAGTAATTATTCTATCAAACCGAAGACAAACAAGTTCCTAGTGTCTTCGTCAATATGCTATATATAACTCTTTTCAATTATCTAAATTTAAATTATCTGTCTCTATTATTACTTGTACTTTCGTTTTAAATTTCCATATGTTTTCGTCGTGATCGGAACGTGATCAACGTTTCATTGGACAAAAAACAACTTTATGCAAATAAAAGGTGAATTTCCTCCACTGAAATCGCTTACAGCAGCGATTGTTTGTAAACAAAGATGCGTGAACATCAGTATTTTGTTATTGACTTGAAAGTATACGAGCTGACTAACTACACTCACTGAGGTAAGTTTTCAAGTTGCGTAAAAGTTTTTCTCACTTACCTTTTTTTAAAATTATCTTCTTGTCACTTGCAAAAATCCATACGATTCGTTGTACCTTTACAGACTTCGGACAATGGAAGGCGTCAAAAAGGTTATTGTGTTGCTTACCATCGTATACCAGACTACTTTATATGAAAGTGCCACCATCAAATGTAAACCAGGGGTGGAGCATTTCTACAATGGGGCATGTGAACCCTGTCGTTGTTCCCCGGGGGAGGGTTTGCATATTTCTGAGGTATGTTGTTTTACGTCCCATTCACAAGTTTTTTTTTCCTCTCATATATAGTGACGTCACCAGCTTTAAATAGACAAGACAACCGTTACAAGAATAGTTACTGAAAGAACTCTGCGAATTTTACTATTTTCAAAGTCGTATTTTCAGTTAGAATGGTAAAATTGTCATACCAAAATATGGAATAACAGCTTCTTTTAAATAGGAAGAGATTATTTAGAAATTGGTGTCGTAATTTAGTTATTATGTCATCAAAATTATATTGTTTTGTACTTGTTACCATTTTCAGCAAAATAATTAGTACATCGTATTGCTTTGTGATAGGGGAAACATAAATCATGGGTCAGAGCAGGCACTGCTTAATGAGATGATCTGTAAAATTATACAATCAATGAAGTGTTTGTTTAGACCTAAATAGAATAGTGAACTTTCAGTTTCATTTTAGAGTTTCATAGTATAAATGATTCATTCACAATGATGACATATAATTACTGACTCGTACATATAACAAACAGTGATCAATTTCATCAATCCTATGAAGAATACAGATATTTAATCTAGACTATAGCTTTAGTATGATGATTCAATTTCCTCTCTATGGTATATATACGTGTATTTAAAATTTACAGAAATCGTTGACTGACGATGTAGTGAAGAATGTGACGTGTGCACCATGCTCTCCCTGCCCAGACAACACGTTTTCTGGTCCAGATTTCCTCTGTAAGAAATGTTCAACACCTTGTAATATCCTAAACAGAGTTACCCTCCGAGACTGTGATGGAAAAAACGATGTGACCTGTGGAGACTGTGTGAGAGGGTAAGATTTATATTGGGAATAGGTATGTTGTTTTGATATTGTGAATCTGTGGATATACCGAGCACGAAGTGGCTTGGAGAATGTTTAGATGGGTATGTTATTTTGATGACATACGGAACAAAGAGTGGCTTGGGGAATACATGGGTATGTTGTTTTATGTGGTGGTTGTAGATATATATAGAATATGAAATGTCGTGCAGTGTATTATAACGATAGTTTGGCAATACAACCTGCCATTGGGTCAAAAGCTGTCTGACGTGTTTAATAGCAATTGGTGAGTCGTTCTTTATACACACAATTTTACTACGGATTGCTCTGTTTACCTGATTAAGACAGTGGGCATACGGCGGGTGTGACCGGTCAACAGGGGATGCTCACTCCTCCTAGGCACCTGGTGTATCCAGGGGTTCATGTTTGCTCAACTGTCATTTTTCATTCTGTTTGGACTTACGAGGTTGATCATTGTTCGTTATCTTCGTCTTTATCAGTGGGAATGTTGAGTTATATATAGAACATGAAGTGTCGTGGAGATTTTATCAGTGGGAATGTTGAGGTATTTGGAAGTTGTGAATGAGTATAGATATATAGAACATGAAATGAGGTGGAGATTTTATCAGTGGGTATTTTGAGGTATTTGAAATTGTGAATCAATGGGTAGATATGTAGTACTTTATGAAGGTAAACTAGTGGGCAGATGTAAGGAAAACAATAGGCTTCATTAAAATTGTATGAAATGCAGTCCTAAAATGTATACTACCTTATGATATGTAGACATGAAACACGACATGACATTTGTGTTATGAAATATGTTATGAAATATTAATATACATTTATAAATAATGTTTGTTGTGGATCTGATGAATAAATCATTACGAGGCCTATTTAACATATACACTTATCAAAACTGTACTGAACAAATTATGTGGTGTTTTGATATGAAAGGTATTTTTGACGTTTAATGCAATGGGTTCGTTTTTAGATACAAAGTGAACAAAAACAAAATTTGCCAGTCGGTGGCTCACCACGGAAGTGACGTCAGACGTAAACTCAAAGAAGGTATACATACAAATTTGCATATTCTTCTTTAGAAAGAGTAAAGTTCTATCATAGATAATGTATTTAGTTCCATAGAGATCAAAGAGGTATTTGCATTCGGAATACGGTCAAAACGAAAATAGAGCACACACCCCAAAAAATCCCCAATTTTTTAAATGTGTTGTGGGATTCATGATAGTGAGGGATATGGTTGTCTCTCTCTCTTTTTCAGAAGACCACACAATATTCTTTGTGTTGACGGCGATCGTAGTACCGTTGTGGATTTGCTGTATTTGCTACTGCATTTTCAGAAATAAAATTGGATCATGGAGGCAGAAAAAGAACTGTACAAATAACAACACATGCAAGGCCAACTTGGTTTATATTAGTAAGTTACACTGTCCACCTGATTTGGTTCACTGCCCCCACCCCCGGGAGTTTACGCTCCTTCCGAGTAATGTTAAGATGTTTTAGTTCCAAATTAAAGACACAAGCAGGGGGACATGCAAAGTAGACCAAAAAAATTACATTGATCAGGAGAAAGAAAAAAGTCTGCCAATTTGGTTAAACATCATGTCTGTCTTTACAGTTGATCTTATCATTATTTGTCCAGGGAAAGTAGTCCCGGAGATTTGACATTAAATGGAGTTTACTCAAATGTTCAATACATGATTTTGATATCATTTAATTTTATTTCACGTGATCACCTAACGCCGATTCTCATTGGTTAAAACACCTTTTAAGAATTGACGGTGAAAACTGTGTTCCGGGTTACGCATCCTGGGGTTTGGTACTCTCATTCCTTAATGACTGTTGTCTCTTTTTTCATGATGTATTTAAATTTTTTCAATTGCATAATTCTATCTTGATTATTGGCCATTCACGTACAACACTCAGACATTGTATACCTCTGCTCAATTCTTAGGGAAAACTAGGTCCGGGTTACGGCATCTGAGGGGTTTGTTACTCTCCATTCCTAATGAAACGTATTGCTATCTTACTCTGATAATTAAAGTTAAAAACGTTTTTTACCCGTTGACTTTATATGTTTGTTGACATGCATAACGAAAGGAATCCTATTCAGTCAAATTGTCCTGTTTACGCAAAGAACAAGTCAATAGATCTGTCTAGGAATATAATAAAGTGATGAAAACTTGAAGACATTTTTAGTTTAATTTATTAGTTTCCCGTCTGGTAAGCAATATACGAATTGCAAGATAATGTATTTAATCTCTACACTGAAAATGAAACAGGACAAATACATTGATCTTATTTCTTGTCAAATGAGGGACGGACTACTACAATCAAAACCATCAGATCACACACATCATATGTACAGATCTACATTTTTTAAGCTAAACCAGCAGAACAACACATACAAAATAGCGAAAATACGAAATCTTTCTAAAAAAGATATAAATAACGATGGCTATGTACAAGAATGTAATAGGCCTGCATATGAAAATTTCTATCATGCATACTCTAAGAAATACAAATTATATCCAAACATTATGTACATCTATACGATATAAAAATGACAAAGGCATTTATTGTGGAATGTACAGTATTTAAACTCTGCACGGAGCTGGGAAACAATGGTTCACTCATCACGCAACATGACTGATGCTGTTTCGGAATGATATAATTACATCATACAAACAGTTTCTGTTCAATCTCAGAAAGATTGATGCAACGTTTAAGCAATGTGAACACGTTATGAACTTGGACACAGCGTGATTGTCCTGACCATTTCATGTACTCATATGGGAATGCGTTTGACTTTCAGTTTGCCGTTATTTGCTTGAGAAGGCCTTCAGACGTATTGCTTCACCGAGGTCTGCACTGTCTAGGAAAGTGAAGGGTGATAATGAAAAACGATACAACATACATGAAGATACTGAGAGAACGAGGAGAAGAGAAGAGAGGATGAGAGAGCAGAGAGAAGGAGAGAGAGAGACGAGAGAGAGAGAGGAGAGACGAGAGAGAGGAGGAGAGAGACTTACCGAGTAAGCGCTCTTTTCATCACTTTTGGATCATCAAATATACCTGATGGCGTTCGTTAACTTTACAAAGGTACATTCATTATAAGTTATGTGATACGTTTCATTCGATATCAAAAAATCACACCGTGTCCCTGCTGGATTTTTTAAAATATCATAGTATATAAGAAATGAAATTCTTATTTAATTTTCGGCGTGATGCGAGGATCACCGAATTTTAGACGTGTAAAATCATCAATGCGCCTCGCGCATTGATGAAAAATTTTTACCGTCTAAAATCTCGGTTGAATAACCTGCATATCACCCGGAAAAATATGAAGATTTAGTTTCTTATCATTAATTATATTTACAACAACAAACACAAGTCGAATAAGACATTGACTTTTGTTCAGTGTTCGTGATCGAAAATCAGC
>CAJDSM010023062.1:25567-48311 GCA_903981925.1 Ostrea lurida
CACATTTGGTTATCGTACTTACACTCCAACTTCTCTTTTTAAAAAAATTAAATTCTTCAAAATCATGTTTCCATTTTAAACACATTTAAATATAAATACCTAAGTCAATGGGATGGATGAATATTAATAACTGCACCTTTACTGGATACCAAAACTTTAAAAACCCTTACAAACAGAGATATGTTGCTGGATCTAGTATGTCTTTACTCTTCACGAAAATATCGGCAGCTGTCAAGGAGCAACTTCAGACGTATTGTGCAACAACATATGCCAGAAGTGGTGTAAATCAAATGTGGATTCTAAAAAAAACCTCTAAATAACTTCTAGTTGAAATCCCAGATCTTTCTCATATCAACAAAATCAAAACGTATGACTTTTCAACACTCCATTCATCTCTATAAATTAAAGACTAGACTTTTTAACGTTATAGACGGTTGCCTCTTTAACAAAAATGGAAAAGGAAACAATTTATTCATATCTAGTGATTAGTCATTGTTAAACTCCACTCTGATTCTACGCAAAGGTGCTCTGAAGTTGATATTAAAACAATGCTGGAGTTCCTCATTGACAATATCTTTGTAGTTTTTGGTGATCAGGTCTTCCAACAGTCTGTTGGAATTCCCATGGGCATGAACTGTGTTCCTTTGTTAGCTGACCAGTTTTTATATTTTACGAGGCAGAATTCGATTAAAAACTTCTACATGAGAAGAAGAAATATCTAGTGTCGGTCTTTAATTCGACATTTCGATATATCGACGATGTTTTATCTATTCACGCGATAATCATTTTCATTTGTATGGCGATTCGATATACTATAATAGTGTCCTAACGAACTAGAAATAAAAGACACCAGACCCTTCCATGTCTGCTTCGTACTTGGATATTTTATTGAACATAGACATCAGCAGCAAACCAACAACTCAAATTTATGACAAACAGGACAATCTCAGTTTCTCCATCGTCAACTTCCCATATTTATGTAGCAATATGCCACCATCATCTGCATATGGTGTGTATGTTTCTCAACTTATTCGATATTCAAGAGCTTGTTCTGTGTATGTTTTGTTTTGAATCGAGGCAGGCAACTTGCAAGCAAATTGTTTGGGGGTTTCAACAGTCATGTTCAAGGACAGCATTTTGCAAATTCCATGGTCGTTATAACGGTTTATTTGCCAATATCGCCTGTCATTCGGTCAAATGTTGTCTGAAGTGTTTCATAGCAATTACTAAGCCGTTATTTATACACTGATTTTGACTACAAATTCCTCCATTTGCCTGATCAAGACAATGGGCTCGACGGATGTGACCGGTCTACACGGGATAGTTATTCCTTTTAGGCACCCGAGATCCTATCTCTGGTGTGTCCAGGGGCTGTATTTGCTCAACTCCTGTTTTGTATTCTGAGATTTATGAAATCGGTTCGTTATTTTCGCCTTTTCATAGAAATTATATTGTTAATCTTTTTATCTCTATAATGTCAAAATGGACACACAGTGTCACACACACACACACACACACACAATGATTAACGTTTCCATGCGGACCCGGGTTGGAATATGTCTTCAGTTCGGTACAGTACCCCTTAATTGTCGTAAGAGGCGACTATAAATGAGGCGGCCCTTAGGATGAGACCGCAAAAATCAAGGTCCCGTTGCACAGCAGGTGTGGCACTATAAATTTCCCTCCCTGCTCAATGACCCTCAGCGCCGAGCACAAGCCTTGATTTGCAGTCTTCACCAGCATTAGTGACTCCTCCATATGAGTGAAATATCCTCAAGAGGGACGTAAAACAATATACAATCAATCAATATAATTGATGTGGTTTTAATCTGATTGTACTTAAAGCCAATACATGTTGTGTTTTACAAATTGTGTCTTTGCATCATTTGCATTGGAAAATAGGAAAGTTGGATTCTTTGTAGAATTACAATGTACTAATATAAAGCTCCAGTTAAGCCAATTTTTATGTCAAAGTTAATCAAAAGATATCGATGTAATCAGTGTAGCTACTGATAGTTATTCCTTGTCGTCTACAAGTCAGTTCCCAAAATGCATCCTTTTAGTCTTACCAATTTCCATCTTTTTTCTAATAAGTCTATCAGCAACTACAGCATACTAGTACATGTTTGCGTTCTCGAACTTCGTATCAGATATATTTATATTATATTTCATGTATAAGCAAGGAATATGAATCAAGATCAACTTGTTTAAGAATTGTCCACCATCTTATGGCATAGAATTCGCGGTATAGTTTGGGAGCAGTTATATCTTACAATCGAGGTTTTGATAGCTCGTAATAAGGTTTCAAATATTATCATTATTCATTGCAGGGCAACAGTATTGGTCAGGCGCATAATACGTTACGAGGCCTTCAGAATTTTTTTTTTTTAATTTTGTCAAATATTGCTACTTAACTTCTCAAACCTTTTATCACTGTCTCATATTTTGCCTCAAAACAATTATGTTAACTGTTCTGCGAATTCGAAAGGTCAAAGGTGTAGATGAAGGATTAATGGTGCATGTGCAACATTTCTAATAAATAAGTTTTAAGGACGAGGTGCTTCCAGATATATAAGGGTTCAACACAGGGCATTGTTGAGAAAAGATAAAGTTCATTTGGCGGACTTGGGCAACAGCATTTTTATCAATATTTTAAGGAATGTCCTAGATCATTTCATATGTTGCAATTTTGTTTCGCGAACATTTCCGTAATGCTTGTCATGAACCAATATTGTGATTGGGAATGTAATTTGCTGATATTTAAAAATTAATATTTGCTTTCATTGGATCTGTGCAATTTGAAATTCTATGGTGCAATTGGCCCAGTTGGTTTGATGTACAGCTCAATGTAAACCGTAACAGGGGTTTTTTTTTTCAGGATCCTATAGTAACGATTTCACCTTGTCAAACTGGCATATTTCAATTTTGTTTAAAAAGGCATTAACTGTTTCTGTCATTATTTCATATCATGGAAACGCGTACTTTGTGCGAAATTTCTTTGTGCGAGTGGTGTGGTCATATAAAAAATATATAACTTATGATGAGCTCTGGGTACAAATTTTGATGTCTCTATCAGTCCATCTTATTTGCACCTTGTGTTTTTGACTGTTTGAATTACTTCGTTAATCATTAAGACACTCTCTTTTTTATCAAACTCTCATAATCTCGAGAAAAGGTATGTACATTAATATTCACTCCTTATCAAATGATTACTTACTGAACATCATCTGCGGTGTAGTCATTTTGGTCCCATGATACACATGCAAGTTCATAAAGTAATTAATTTTCTTGTTATAAGAGTAAACATGTCGAACGCACTCTATCGAACTACTTCAACAGTTCCATGAATAAGAAATATTGTCTTTCCCATTAAATGGAGATTGATATTGGGCTGCTGTTTGATGCGAGATGGAATAATTGACCAATTATACTTCGTCATTCTAGGACACCAGTGTGTATCATACGCATACAATCTTCCTTCGTTAGAACATGGTAGGAAAATCTCCTCATGTGGACTCACGCAAATAGGTGAAAATCGTAGCTGTAACAATGATTTATAATAATATACTATCCAATGTACGGATATTTTGTTCACAATTTTACGTTGAGTATCTTCGATTATAGTTACCTTTATTAAACTAATTGACAAAATAAGAATGCAGACAGCCATTTACATTAATTTGTGCAAGTGAATCAGAACAATGTCGCTACGTTGCAACTTTCAAACAATGGAAGATAGTTACATGAACCAAGGTCCCTACCCTAGTCAATAAAAGCGAAAATCTAAGAAAGGCGTCATTATACCCGTGGGGTCGGGTTAGAATGAGTCCCGTATCCCCTTGTGTGTCGTAAGAAGGCGACTGAATGGGGCGGTCCATTCGGATGAGACCGGAAAAACCGAGGTCCCGTTCCCACTGCAGGTTGTGGGACGAAAAAGATACATCCTGCTCAATGGCCCTGAAGCGCCGAGATGGCCTAAGTTGTGCAGCCCTTCGCCGGCAAAATGGTGAGGTCTCCATAATGAATGAATATTCTCAAGTGGGACGTTAAAACAAGAATAATCAATCAATCAATCAATCAAATAAAATAAGATAGCATGCTTGTCTTCAACAATATAGTAAAAGGAAGCATTATATCTATATAGTGCTCATATTCTAAAAATTTATTTTGTTAAATTCCACTCTGATTCTACACCTGTAAGTATCTAAGTTAATTTTTAACGATGCTGGAGTCTTATCTATGTCTTTGGTAATCAAGTCCTCTAACGTAAGGTGGAATTCTTATGGACACAATTTTGCTCCTTAGTAAACATTGTAGCTGTCGTTTTATATCTTGCTGAAGGGCAGATTTTTCGAAAAGCTTCTACACGAGAAGAACATTTCTCTAGCCGTGTCTTTACTCGACAAAGATATATTGACAATATTTTATCAATTGATAATGACTAATTTATTCTTTTGTCGATTTGACATATCCGTGAACTCGAAATAAAGAGACATCAACAGCTCCACGTCTTGCTTCGTACTTAGATATAAAGAGCAAGATATTTTATTCGAACATAGAATTAAATAAATTCTACACTAACTTATTGCAAAACGGTGATTTCACCTTCTATCGTCATCTTTCCATATTTAATATAGATACAGCTCCATTATCACTGTAGGTGGGTGTTTAAGTTCTCAACTACTCTGTGGTGAGCTTGTCTACAGCATGATCAGTTTATAGTCAGAGGAGCTAACTAAACGTGATGTACAGGAGTTTCAACAGGTCTTCTAATTAAGTCTACATTCGCAAATTCGTATGAAGTCGTAAATAACGATATAGATTTTTGTTGGCTTTCTGATGTGTTTTTACCATTTGTGGCATACATTGATTTTTGACTTACTGATTCCTTTAATTGTTTACCTGATCAACGATAGAAAAAGGCGCAAGACGTGGTGCTAAGGGATGTGCAATACTGGAGTGCAAGCATGACTCCTCCTAGGTACGCTGATCCCCTCTGGTACACCCATGGTCCGTTGTCTGAATTTGCATTCCGTACACGATTTATGAGATAAGTAGTACTTTATCTTCACGCTTTTCATAAATGAAGACTGGGGTGTAACTACATTCAGAAAGAAAAATTTATCGAAACAGAAGTGTGAACCATTGGTACAAGAATGAAAGGCACATCAAAGATTGGTCATTCTTTGTTATAATCCATCCACTCTGAATTGTTGTATAAACCATGTCAGTGTCACGCCACGTTCAATCACAATCTTAATAGAAACTATATTTCAACTTTATACATGATAGCAATATAAGTGATAGTTCTTGTTAAGCGTTGTTTTCATACTGCTTTGACTAAGATTACTCGATAACTTATAAGACATGGGCTCACGGTCGACAGGGATGCTTACTCTCTTAGTGACCTGACCCATCTCTAGCGTGTCCAGGCCATCGTGTTTGGCCCCATCTCTTGATTTGCATTACTTAGTATAATTTGGTCTTACGAGATATGCTGTTCTTACTGCTGGCTTCACTAATGCCGAATATCGGTGAATGAAAAATTTATGGCGCAGAAAATTCGTCCAGAAATGATATGATGGGGGTAAACAGTACTGAATATCATCAGGCTTAAGATGTTTACAACTGCTTACAACTTTACGAGTGTTTTCGCCGACTTTATAATTCCATACGAACTTATGAGCAAATTCTTAGACAATTATTTGAATGATACAAGATGCCTTTTACGACCTTACGAATGCTTGCGATAATTGTTGCAGAGTCTTAACGAATTCTTGCGAACGAATAAAGAGCGATGCAAGTTGCGATTTGTAACAATCTTTACGAATACTCTTGTTCTTTTCATTTAGTATTTTGAACTAGGCCACAATCATGCTGAGAGGTGGAAAAAAAGCTGGAAAGGTTCGATGGCAAAGGGAAACTCCGGACAGAAGATTAGACATGTAGTCTAACCAAGAGATGACCAAATAAAAAGAACATGAAACAGAAAAGCACCCAAGCGGAAATAATAAAATCCGATAATCCGTGATGAAATCTCGCTGGGAAAATGTGGAACAAGACAAATTGACGTCCCAAATTGTTGCGCTAAAACTTCCACGAATCTTAGATGTTTGCGAGCTTGACGATAATAAGGAATGCATTACGACAATCAAATGGAGTTGCCAATCAATAACGATTGGCTAAGAATCATTATGATTGTTTACGATTGGATTGAGAATTTAATTCGCTTGCGATATTTAGGGAAATGTTTCTACTATTCGTTAAAACTCACGAACGGCCCACGATTATTGAGATGTGAGTAGAATGTCTACGATAGGCTATTACGATCATTGCAAGTGACGGCGAATACATTCTTGAGTCGTAATCGCATGGGATTATTCAGGCATAGTGTGAGAGCAGTATATCTTTGCTTGTAACCGTTCTCACATACTTGATTTTGACTATGGGGGGGAATTACTATCTGTTTACTATATAAAGAACAAGGTTCACGGTGTGTGGCCGTTAAGCAGGGGCTGTTTGCACTCCAACCTAGGCATCTGATCCCACTCTGGTGTAATCCGGGGTCTCGTGTTTACTCTACTTTATTTTTGTTATCTTTATAGATTATTGTACAAACACCGAATTCAGACAACATTTGAACCAATAAATATGACAGTTAAAAAACTTTTACTAATCGGCTTTGCAGAACAGATTTTTTACATTAATTGTCGACTTAGAAATAAACTGTTGATCTAATAATCACTTTCTTATTGCTAACTCATCAGATAAACTGTGCGATGATGATTTATGTAGAAAGTGTATGAATAAAGTATTCAGCGACCTGCTTCTACTTGTGAAACACTTGAAATCTTGTACTCACTCATTGATGTATTAGTAACTGTTTAAATTCTTTTAAGTGAAATAGATTATTTGTTTACAGATGTAAGCAACAAACCTTTTGATGTTGTATAACTAATTTTAAAACTAATCTTTAAATTTCTACAACATACAGCATATAAAATAATTATGATTTATATATTTTCTTGTCTGTGTAGTTTATAGTTCTTGAGTATTTCCATTATTATTACGTGTATCTTTGTCATTTTATTTATTTATTTATTTTTTATTTTTTGTTTGTTTGTTTGTTTTGTTGTTTTTTGGTTGTTTGGTTGGTTTTTTTTTTTTTTTAACATTTCAGTTTGCGTTTCTCGGAGGGGCGCTATTTCTAAGTGGTCATCGTCACTTTCAAGAAACAGATCTTAAAAGGTGCATATCTTATTGTAAATGCATTTGATAAGAAATATCTGGCGTCCAAATAAAAAAAACAAGCTTTCTACTCTGACCTACGATCTCTCTCTCTGTCTCTCTCTCTGGTCAACCTTGAAAAGGAAAAGATTAACGAGCATTGACAATGTCGCGAGTCTAAACAGAATACAAAACAAGAGATGGCAAACACGGACGCCTAGATACTAGTACACCAGAGGTGGATCAGGTGGCCTAGGAGAATAAGCATCCCTTTCTACGATCCAAGGCCTATTGTCTGGTAAACGGGTATCCGTCGCAAAAACCAGTGCATTAAAGAACGGGTTAACCTTATGAAACACGTCAGAGGCATTTTACCCAAGAAAGGTCAAACTGCAACTAGATCCTTATCCTAGAATTTGCAAATAAATGCTGTCTTTAAACGAGACTGTTGAAACCCTGCAATAACAGCTTGTTTATACATAGCTACCTCGGTTCAAAAAGATCATACGCAAAACAAACTCTTGCGTATCGAATAAACTGAGAGACATAACACACATATGCAGGTGATGATGGAGTGTAGCTACCTAGATGTGGAAGTTGACGATGGAGAAGCTGAAATCCATGCGCTTGTCACAGAGATGATTTGTCAGCTTGTCGTTAATTCATGTTCAATGAAATATCCAAGTACGAAGTAGATATGGAAGACTATGGTGTCATTCAATTCTAGTTCGCTGAGATATATGAATGAAAATTATTATCTTATTAATGAATAGCAATTGACAATGAATTTATTCTCATTGAATGATAACATTACATTGAGAAAGTTAACATAGATAAATACGATATAACAGGTTTTTTTCGCGATAATCTAATTTTCGCTTTATTTGCGAGTATTTTTGAATCGCAAACAATTGAATTCGCAATGAAAATTTACACCAACTGTGTGTCCATATCTACGCGATACGAATAAGACAGTGAGTAGACACTCATCACCTCGGGTAGTGTTACTAATTACCAAAATCGCAACAAAGGAACACGCAATAAAAAATAGCAATGTTTTGGGCAGATCGCAAAATTTGTGATACGCAAAAAAAAACCCCGTTATACGGTAGATGGAATGCATGCGTGAGTACAATATGTAATGAAGATAACAATACAATATAATAACTTAGAGGATTACATCTACTCTCTTCTCTATCACAGCAAGGAATTTACATAAGTTTCGAAGTAGATTGCATCTTTTGTATTAAACAATATTCTAAATTTATTATATTGGTATTTGAGTATAAAATGCAGGTAAATATTTCTTCTTGCATTTGAAATAATAACTGAGTCGCATGTAAATAAATAATGATATTCGTCCCCAATTTCATTTTGCTACAGATTTACATTTTCTTTGATTCATGAATATTTTGGGCATAAACCGTTATCTGCACCGCTTATTCCGTTAGCTTTATTTATACTTCTTTCAAATGAACATTTTAAAAGTTTTTGAAAATTTGCATATTTCTATAGTAATTCAACGGAATAAACCAAATTTAAAGAGAAGATAACTCTTGGAGATAACTCGCGGTGCAAATAACAGTATTATCGCTTCTTTTATTAGGTAAAATATCTAATAACTCGAGAATTCTAATTCATTTTTGAAAATTCGATAATTCAGCCCTTTTGGTGAATGAGACATTTCGCTATTCCAGAGTTGCTTAAATTGGTCAATAAGAGTCATTTTCACTTGTAATTTCAGCCAATTTCGGTTCCATAGAATTGATCATTCCATATATAAGCTAGTCCACAATCATCTAAAATTTTCTTTACATTTTTCACCCATGGTAAGTCAAATCTTACAGCAAGCATATACAATTTATTACATAGTGTATCTCTTTTAGGTTGAACAAGACTAGCCCAGAACATAATGGTGCGTACCTCAAGGGGGAGCGACCAAGAGCTCCCGTACCATAAAATTTGCAGATGTTCTTCGAATCTTTAATATGTACTTACAAAACTTCAAATGTAATCTTTCTAAACATATCTATATTAAAATCCCCAAACTTCACATCCATAGGTTACAATAGGTAATAAATTTTGTCAAAAAGGTCCACAATACAATCAATAGATAAATTGTGTAATCAACACTATACATAATTCTGACTGCTTTATCATACAATTCTTTAGTGTTTGAATTAAATGTACCATTTGAGGAAAAAATAACTCCTAAGTATTTAAATTCACTTACTATTCACTTACTATTTCATAGTCTTCTTCTTATACTTAAAGCTCCTGCTCCCAAAAACTAATATTTTGTTTTTTCTGCACGTCGTCGATATATCAAAATCACAGGCACTTGACGTTTTAGATATATTTGAAGAAAAAATCTTCCCGTAAACTAATGTTCATATTAGTTTACGGGAAGATTTTTTTTTTCAAATATATTTAAAACGTCAAGTGCCGTGTGCTTGAAAGGGTTTTACCAACTCAGCAGGAAAGATATGATGATTGGTAATTAATACTTACATAAATGTCAAAAAGGAAAAAAAATATTCAATTTTAATATAGGATTTTCAAAAAAGAAGACACTATCGAAAGTCAACAGCTAGGTACCAGTTTAGAGTTGCCTTGACGGGGGGGGGGGGGGGGGGCTTGTATCTGTCGGCTTCCAAACGATAAACAGTGGTTGATGTAATCGTGTATCATTCAGAATGTCAATAATCAAAATTTTAAAAAGTTTTGTCTCGGGTGATTGCCCAGGATTTCATACGCAATGTTGCCCATGTGTGCATCTGTGCATTGGTTATGGTGGGGTTTGTATGTTTGTTTTTTTTGGGGGGGGGGTTTGTTGTTGTTGTTTGTTTGTTTGTTTTTTTTTTTTTTTTTTTGGTTTTTTTTCTTTCTTCTGAACAGCTCTATTGAACTGGAATTATTGGTTTGTTGAACTTTCCTTAAGAGAGTTATGGACCTTGAACTTAAATTTAGCCTAAGACAGTCGACCACTTGCATGGGAAATAACTCTGTCAGTCAAATTGCTATACATGGTACCAGGAGAGAAGTGAGGGGGGGTGTAGATTATACTTTATTTTGTCATATTTTCTTCAATTTGAAAAAAGCCATCTTTTTATTTATTTAGTTTTAAATCTACCCCCTCCCCTAGCTCATATATCACTGACAATCACTGATGATTTCTTTAATTTCAAACAAAAATTTTCAATCTCATGTAGCAAATGTTATATATGTCTCTGACTGTATCTAGCAGAAATGCTGGAGGGATGAAAAATGAATTTAAAAGTCTGCATTTCAAAAGATACCATATGGTGATGCAAAGCTCTAATTATTACAATACATTAACACTATTTGTAATTGACATACACATAATGTTAAAATATTATAAAATGCACGGTTACACCGTCAACAGAAACAGAACGACAACTCTTTCAGTACCCCGAGGAGCCTCCAAACGACTTGTCCAATCAAATTCATGATGCAAACCACGTGGGTTTGTTTCGTTCTCAATGCATTTCATTGCAATGGTATGGTTGAATCGACGAAACACGCGAGAATAAGTGGTTATTTAATATTCACAAAGTATGGAGTTATTTAGTGAAGAAAACATTTTGAGGACAAAAGTTGAGGATTTCATTTAAGAACTGTAGATAAAGAAACTCTGCAGGCCTTTATGTGTAAAGGTCCAATGTGTCTGGGTTTGGAATTGATCATTGTTTTTTAACGTTGCAGAAAAGGTCTGTTTAATTTCATTTGTCGCCTGCAGAAGAATTGATTTTCTGTAGTTATTGAAGATAAAAATGGAAGGTGGAATTGAAAAAGATTGCACAGCTCTTGGTGGCCTTTTTCAGACCATCATAACTGATATGCGGGTAAGTCATGAATGATATTCATTAACTGAGTATATTGTTTTTAAATTTCATCGTTAATCATCGTGTTAAAAGAGATAAAGTGCTTACTCATCACGATCCACGTCNTTGGTGGCCTTTTTCAGACCATCATAACTGACATGCGGGTAAGTCATGAATAATATTCATTAACTGAGTATTGTTTTAAAATTTCATCGTTAATCATCGTGTTTAAAGAGTTAAAATGCTTACTCATCACGATCCACGTAAAGTTTGTTTATTACGTTGAAATATCTGATAAGGTGAGCATGTCATAAAATAATTACTAGACCAGTGCCATAATGTTATATCATGATAATGCAANAAATAATTACTAGACCAGTGCCATAATGTTAAATTGATAATCATGATAATGCAAATTTATATGATGTGAAAATTACATTATTTTCTCTTAAGATTGTTATTTTTTAGTTAGCCAAAATGTTCACCTTTCATCGACCACCATGTATGATGGTTTTTTAATTTCTTCAAAAGATCCTAAGTGTTTTTAATCTGGCTTTATTAAGATTTGTAGCTGTGTTGCATGTGGCAAGCAATTTAGCCATTCATAAACAATGTTCTGAGGGGACCTTATAGGCAATATAATATATTCATTGAAGCCCAGGGGTTTGGAATCTCATCTGGTTTTAACTATGCTGAGCAGACAGTTGTTAGGTACCTCAGCAGGCCGGTAATCTGTTTACCATGTGTATAGACAGATTAGTTGGTATCTTGTGCTTAAAACCCCACAAAGAGAAAGAAAAAACCATGACTCAGGCATAGGATTTCTAAATAGGTCAGATTAGATTAACAAGATCAATGATTGATTAATCACCCAGATTAGTTTGTATACCTGGAAAGTAAAGAGCTTGTAATGCTAAAACAAATGAGATGCGTAATAATCCGTAATCCTTAGAAGCATGTGCTATAGGTTTATTAGCATTGACCAATCCCACTATTAAATGGTGTGCTGCCATTACACATAACACATAATTTAGAATTTTTAAATATATGTATGATGAAATTATTTGTGTTAATTCTGTCACCTTTCCTTGTTACGTAGTCAGCAGAGGTGTCGCAAATGGACAATCCTACAAAAATCTCGTAAAGAATTGCCTGTCCGTGACTTAAGACATTCATAACACATTAACACAATACATCTTTATCTATGGGTTCAGTATATGAAGACGACTGACAAGTATTGTGTCAATGTAGGAGTTTCTATAGTGCACTTGTGCACAGCTGTGGGGAAGGACAGTCTGTAAGATATCGAATCGAATTACACGGACAAAATTATAACAAAATTGCATGACCGTAAACAAGTTTCATGTTTAATATCAATTGTGCATTGAATTTCATAGTTGCGGTGCACGCATTTCGAAAGCTTCCTCCATTAAGTGTGGGGATTTCACGGTATGTACGCCAAAATATCAGGATGTGAATAATGGTGATTTGTCAACACAGCAAATGACTGACCTGACTTTTTAACATAGAAAGGGCACCTTTAAAAATGTTACCTGAGTAATCACTAGGGGTCTGATAACATCAGATAGGTCAAACATAAATAGACCAACACCGACATTTGTAGAATCTACAGTATATTGGGCTATCACTAATGAGTATAAATTTTATCTCTGTCAACATGAAATCCATGGCCTACAGAAGGATGACAGCGCTTTATATTGCCCTGTATAATGCTAGACATACTTAATATGTAGACATTGTGTCGAGTGTATTGAATATTTGAAGTGCACCTGCAATGCTGTGTACATGCATACTTTGTGTCATTGTTACTTTCAAATTGATTGATTTGGTGTAGACTAAAATGGCAGATGTTATGATGTATCGAAAACCGTAGTCTCATTAATCCAATAACATAAAAACTTTCTGACCACTATAGAAAAGTCTTGTTAATGCTTTTGGTTTTGTGAATGACCTTTCAGCTCACAAAAAAATCTGAAGTTTCTGTCTTGCGTAGTTCATAGTTAAATGTCCCTGAACTTGAAGGTTAAAGTTGCACACAAGTTAACAGACGGACGTACAGAAGAAATACCGCCACCACCCATCCCCTTTAGTAAGTAGGAGATTTACATCCTTTCATATCTCTGTTTAACTGAAGCAAGCACGGTCATTGATTTTTCCCCCCTATCTTTTGATGGTAAATAATTCTGTAAATCAAAGCAATACAGCTTGCACAGAAGATCCTGGTACAATTGAAAGTTATCCACAATGTTAGTCTTGCATATTCTGATGACATAGACTCCTCCAGCAAGAGCGAGGCCCAGGGTGAGGGGGGGGGGTGATTGGTCTGAGAATGTTACCTCTTGGGAGTGACCAGTTTTATCTATAGCTGTCCATTGTCCTAGTAAATCCTGCTACAAACACTAAGAGTAAGTCCCAGATAGGAAGAGAGTGTTTGTACACAAACTCATGGGGCCTTATCTGTGGTGACAGGTGACAAGTAATGGGCCCACATTTTGTCAGTGCACTTCAGATTATGTATTCTTATTCAATTTGTAGAACTTTCTGTGTGTAAAGTTTATTTTTCTAGCGATTGTTAGATACTAATTAATTTAAAAATTACTGTAGGTTTTTAGTCAAATTGTTCTTCCATGAAACTTGTGTGTTGTAACTTGTAACAAACTTCAATTTGCACAAAGTTTCAGGCATTTGACAACTGTTTGTAGACAAAATGCACTGATCTGACATATACAATGTACATGTAATGGGAACAAAATGAGCTTGAAAGATTCCAAAATTTCAACTCAATATTCTACTTTCAGGCAAGTTCTGTGGTTTGGGAAGATTTCACCAGTAAAGCAGCCAAACTTCACACATCCCTCAAGTAAGAATAGAACTTCTTTATTGATAAAAACGTAAACAGATCCCATCAAAAACTACAGCTGTCAGATTGTAAATAAATTGTATAATGTTCCCTCAGTATTGAGTAAACATCTATGGACTCTTTCGTTTTCAGAGCTACGTTGTCGGCCATTGGAGGCTTCCTAGAAGCTTTTCAGAAAGTTGCTGACATGGCAACAGGGTCAAGAGGTAAGACGGAATCTTAATACTGATGAAGGATGGCAAAAAAAAAAAAAATCTTATTTGACAGGTTTTATGACCTTGAGATACTTATGAAAGTTATGAAAAAAGAAATGCATTAAAAATATGCCAATAAATAACAGTTGCTTAAAGCATGACGGAAATTTAAGTTGAGTGTGGCGTTTCATTGCTTTCCTGTGTACAGCCTCCCAAGCTCTTACTAAATAATGAGTCAGACTACTTTTGGCAGGGAGAAGTTGAGTTGTTTTTGTTTCTAATATTGGGCTCTCTTGTGTTCTCTGCAGTTGTGTTTGGACAAAAGGAAGTTGTAGTGTGCCTCCCTGTGACTTAGTCACGTAGATCAACCTCTCACACTCACTCACTACTGAGGGGAACCGGAAAACGGCTCAGTGTTAAATGATTTATGAAATGCAGCCATTTGAAATATTATGAATAGGTCAGGAAACCAGGATAAATGAGACAGGATGTTTCCATCTGAAATAATGGGTTTTGATCATGCAATGTTCAAATGTCACCTGTACTCTATAGGAAGAAGTTTTTTGTGTGATCGTCATCAACAGAATAGAATTAGAGGATAATATTTCATGATATGTAAACAGGTCATGAAAAGGGAAAAGTACAAACTTTATAGAAAGTTCTGCAACATATGATACAAGGTTCACAACCAGCCATCTTCTTCCACATTAACATCATGACATGTAGAATGTAATAAAAGCTTTGATACAGCTGTGGTCTGATTCATGTTGGCCAAAGAATCGGTTTGCATTTTCATAAAAAAAGAAGAAAAATGGGAAAGCTTAAATATATCTATAATCCTTGTTTACATGATGTTAACGAGTAGGGCATCATTTCCATTAATTGGGCAGTTAGACCAGTTCTGGCACTAGTAGGAAGGTGGTGTGAACCACACTTGTTTGTTTCCCTAAACATATATTGCTTCCTTTTGTTGTATAATGGCTGTTCCTGAAAGTTTTTGCCTGTAGGGAGTTGCAGATTTGAAGATAATGATATCCAGCTTTTAGAGGGCTTTGTTTTACAAGGTTTTTGAAAAATAAAGTATATATCTAGTGCAGTTATAATTGAACAGACACTCCAAAAGGGCTTTCAAGGACAGTGCTGATGCATTTTAAAGATAACTGTTCTAGGTGTATTAGCTTTCTGTATGGCTGATACGAAATCTCTATAGGAAGTACAAGTATGAGGTTATTAGAAGTGAATATTTTATATAGTTACTGATGAATGAGTCGATAGCACTTTCACAAATCTACATTTGTCATAAAGATCAAAATGATAATTCTTGTTTATTTTACTGCCAATGATCTTTATAGTTTCAATGAATTATTTCTTGTTTACATGGTTATTGAGTATGCTAAAACATTTTGTGCCATTTGGGTGGGGATGTTTAAAGAGTGTTAAACTGGGAGTGCTTCTGTTGCACATGATATTTTATCATTTCTTGATAAAGTTAACCACCCTTTCAGATGCATGTTATGTAATTTGTTTGTTAGGAAATGGAGTTTTCAATCTATAGCTCTCTCATGCCTATATTTTATACAGATTTGCCATTTTGAGCTATAAACTGAGTGTGCATCCTCTCAGTCCCTTGAATACTGTGTATGTCAAGTCCTGATGTTTTTTGTAATAATGTATGAAAGTTTCCTGTCAGTATCAGTGTATACATGTTTATAATTATTAATATACACCGTACCTACATGTATATAAATATTGCACAAAAAAATCATCAACGACACAAACAATATGAAAGTGTCAAATTTTCAGGACAACCTGCCCTTTTTTCGGGACCTCTGACAGTTTGAGCATCGAGTGTTGTTGGTTTTCAGAGATGTGTATGTTGTGAGCACGGGGGCTGAATGTTCTGCATATTTTGTGCTTTGACCTTGAGAAAACATGTATTTTGTCATTTTTTCCCACTCTATGATGGTGTTGCCCATTACTCCACAAGAAGTTGCCAGGTTTTGTTTATTTACACCACGCATACCTCTGACTATCTGACTGGATTGGTCTAGACAATATACACCACATGCACACCCTCTCCTGTATTCATTGACTCTGGGAACACATAAATCATAATTATAAATCATTGTTGTAATGCAGTTGTCATTTACGGAGGCTTTGTCTTTCCACGATTCAGTGAGCTCTTTCACAATGTGGTGAACCTGTTTGTGTGGTTTTGAAATCCCACACCATTATGTTATTAAAACATGCAGCATGTGACAGTTTGAATAAGCAATCTTTTCTTTTGGGTTTTAAATTGGGGAAAAAAATTTAAGGAAGACTTTCATCATCGTATGTAAAGATATTTTTTACCTCTCCATGCATATCGTATTGAAATGAAAATTTAATGTGCATGAAGAGGTAAACATTGCCCAAAAGTTTACTAATTATGAATTGGTACTGTACAAGCAGTGTTGTACTGTTCAGTTTACGATTTTCTAGTTTCAATTTGAGACACTAATGGTGTTTTTGTATATCCTAGTTTCATTGGTGTAAAACAATGGTGTTTATGTTCAGTTACTTTAGTTTTTAGTTGTGTAAAACAATGGTATTTATGTGTAGTTTACATACATGTACGTACTAGTTTCAGCTGTGGGATGATGGCGGATTATGATAGACTGTGTTCTTAGTATGTACTATGTAGATATATTCTGGATCATTCAGCTTACATGTGATTTAGTCTCAGCTGTGTAAATCCAGACAGATCCTGATTTTTATGAGGGAGACACAATATGATCATTGATGACTTAGTTAGGACCATGTTTCTGCCATTTAAAGATGAGGTCTTAATTTCAGATTCTTTGTGTGTTATTGACAGGTGCCAATTATTATTCCTGTCGACACTATAATCTGTGTCAAAATCTGTTGTTTGGTTACACAAGAGTGCAGATACTGGGAGTCATTTACCCTGGGGTAAAATTAGCCGAAATAGGAGCCGTGTACCGAACTACCCGTAAACAGAGTCAACCATCGCAGCTTACGTACCCAATACAGAAATTAGATAATGAGCCAGATTTATGCTAGGTTTCATTCTCTG
The DNA here is from genome assembly GCA_903981925.1 of Ostrea lurida. Taxonomy (NCBI): domain Eukaryota; kingdom Metazoa; phylum Mollusca; class Bivalvia; order Ostreida; family Ostreidae; genus Ostrea; species Ostrea lurida. Next base: position 42,791 of record CAJDSM010023062.1, read on the forward strand.
AATAAAGTCGATAATTGATTGTTCTATGTTTGAACAAAATGTTTTGATTCTTGGTTTTTAACTCCAGCAATAAGATAATTTGGTAAACATGAGTTCGGTACAATGATTTAGGGTCAAATGGTACCTCCCAATGATACTGGCACACAGGAAATACGCTTTAATTACCCATGAAATGACCTCGATCAGTGCTAAATCCTGTTATGGTTCCCTGGTAAATGCATGTTTTTATAGAATTGTCAATTGATTTTTACAATGCTGTTCAGCCATGTGGAAGGAGATTACATGGTGAAGCAAGATGGCTGTCCAATTTAAACCCTGTTCATTCACTGTGTTCCATGAAATCTATTTAAACAGTTATGTTTGCAAAGTGCAAGTATGTCAGAAGAGAATTTAAGAAAAGGAGGGTTGAATGAATGAATGAGTAGGCTAAAAGTAAACTAGCCATGTTTGCGTTAGATAGTAGAGACTTTGCACTTGGTATTATGTAATGTCCTTGGATTCAAATTCTTTGATCCACTGGTTTCTTGTAAGGTAATAAATAGTGTGTCCAATTCTCCTGAACCAATAAATCCAGATAATAACCTAATAGGATTATTATGAGCTTTCTTTTAAGGTGGATCAGTCAGACGTTGTCACACTGTTATGGAGGGTGCAAAATTGTTTCCAGGTCAATTCCTGTCTCAATGTTATGGAGGGTGGGGGGTCCACCAGTGCGGAATTGTTTCCAGGTCAACTCGTGTCTCAATCCCAGAGACAATCGAAGTTTCTTACATCTAGACAGTTTGGTAAATTATTCATGTACAACAGATGAACACATTAGAACAAAGATTTCGACATTGAACATGGGGATTTTTGTTGGTGGCCTCGGGCTAGTATCATTCATTTCTCTGTGGGTTTTTACAGGACACAAATTTAATTAGGTCTAATTAAATCAAGTGCTTTAGCATCCAAACAGCATTCCTATGATTTGCAACAGTGAAGATGGCTTCCCTGTTCAGTGTAGGATAATACGAGATGGTCAGAGCAATATTGATTACATCTTTTTACGCAGAAATGGAGAACCTTATGCTGATCGGGCCCACTATTTCGGTCTCTTATTGTCAGGTTCAAGGCTAGACTATCTTTTCTTACAACACATATTGACATTTTGTGGAGCTCGTGTTCTCAGTGCATGGGTATGACAGGAAAATTCTCACTGTCTGCAGTAATGTAGTTTTGCTGAGAAATATGATCTGAAGACAGAGTCATGTGATCCGTAGACAGAGTCAATCTGCTCGTGATCAGAGTCCAATTAATGTCATTAGTGAGCTTTAGCAGTTGTTCTCTGGCAGCCATTGATTTGTGGGTGGATGCCTATTTGTAACATCAGCAGAGTGACAATCAATATTATAGGACTCCCTGACAAACTGACCTAAATATTCTCTGTAGTGTTAATTGGCAGACATTAAAGATACTCTCATTATACTCTGGGAAAGGTTAACATCTTTTTTCATTTTTCTGAACATTTCTTGATTTTAATACGGGTAGTCAGGGTGCCCTCCCCCTCTTTGTTGCCGAGGTCCTCTGTTATATTCAACCATCACTCTCACTCTCTCACATTCACCAGCACTCTCACTATATCCTATTCTGTGAATAAACAATACATTACAGAAGCGGGATTACTGTCTGGTCTTTTGGTGTATGGTTGATACTCTATTCACTAGCTGCTTATGCTGTAGGTTCCCTGTATTTTGATGTCTGTACTTAAGCACCCTTTGCTATGCTTGAATCCTATGTAAATGTATGGATTGCAAAGAGTATAGTAATTACATTTATCATTGCCCTTGTATATTGTGTGTGATATCTCATTGACAAAAACTTGAAGATACTGGTATCAGATGTACTTAATCCTCTGATGGTGTTATTAAGTTGGTTAGAGGACATGCTTATGGTTGGAAGGACACCTGGTCGTAGACCCGCTGATTTATGGTTTGATGAACCGTTTAATGTCACTGTGTGGTATTACACTCTGGTTCTCTTGAAGGCCAACAAGGACAACATTAATGGTCTCAGCTGGAATTCACAGGGAATTTAGGAATACCTATATGTCATGCTTCCCTCTGATTGCGACTCGGACATGGAACGATGTGTTTGTAGTGCAGATATTGATAAAGTAATTAGGGCATTCATCACAGAATGTGGTGTCCTGTAAAACCACAAGAAACACAGGATAAGGTCCTTGTATAGTAATTAGGGGGACTATATGCTGATTGAAGTGTTATCAGGGTCATTGAAGCAGGTTTCATAAATTACATTGTGGCCCTTAGGTATTGGCTGGGTGTAGTCGTGTTAAAACAAGCAGGAGTTCCAGGGAAATGCTGTACAGTTTTTTGTGAAGCCTTTGATGTTACAGGGGTCCCCGACCTTATGAACTTTAGGGTGTGAACACAACTTGATCGAGCTCTGCAGTGCATGACCAGCCAGGAAGATTATGCATGGTTGTGTAGATGAATGTGAAAACCATTGATAAGATACCAGGCTGATGACTGATTACTCCATGGAGCAGAAGAACGGAGTGATCTCAGGGAGTTTTGGCAGAGAAAGAAGTTCAAAAACTGCTGTTTGGGATACAAAAATGATACAGATGTGTGTGTATGATACATAGCGATTTGTAATCTGTAAACTCCCAGCTGTACACTGAATTCTATGTATGTTGTAGTCAGCTCTCATTTCTCAGGAATGCTGATTTATGAAGTCAATAGATATACAATCTATAGGAGGCACTGCACTCAAGTATGCCTGAGAGAGAGAGAGAGAGAGAGAGAGAGAGAGAGAGAGAGAGAGAGAGAGAGAGAGAGAGAGAGAGAGAGAGAGAGGTCTTGAACACATTAATAAATCACCATACTAAGGCTTTCAGCAACCCCTGGCCATGTGGTTTCACTTCTGAAATAAGCATGACCAGAGGAGCAGCCCCTGGAGCTCATGAATGGGTAACCAGTGAATGTTTTAGTGATTGTAATGCCTCAGTGGGGAAAGTGAAAGTGGGAACCAGTAGAGCCAGGACAAGGGTTTAGTAGCGTATTCCTGACAGACTGACAAGGTCAGGTCACAGATGTAAAGGTTACACAAAATAGAAGCTAGGTCATGACAGCTGATTTACATATTTATATATACTACAGCTGATGTAGGCAGACATTTGACATGCTGTCTATTTTATTTCGGGAAAACTGANTTACATATTTATATATACTACAGCTGATGTACGCAGAAATTTGACATGCTGTCTATTTTATTTCAGGAAAACTTTGATTTAAGAGATTTAATGATATTTTAAAGTGTAGCAGAATAATATACTTATTACTATGATGAAATAAGAATCGTTTCTACAGAAATTCCGCTTGAAGGGTTATGTGGTTGTAGATGAGATGCATTACTCGGTGCGCCAAGTGAATTACTGGAAGTAAATTGCCTCAATTACTGCTCTGTGCCTGACAAATAACAGCAGTTATATGCTCTGCTTAATTGGCACAAACACAATTTATCTAGGAAATGTCCTCGTTGTCCTACAGCACGATATTGCAGGCAAAAGTTTGATCGGGATGATTCGATATTTCCTTCTGGTTTGGATCTTACTGAATAACAAATGGTTTTCAGCTTCATGTGAAGATTATGTTTGCACATATTTACCAAAGGCCAGAGCTGATAGCATTTAATGCTGTAGTGCAACAGGAGATAGGAATTGTAAGAGTTTATTCAACAGCGTTGCAGTTTTGTAAACTGTGGTGACATTTCGGCCTGCCTATGCATGAAAAGCATCTGCCAGAATATCCTCATTTTTTGAATTGAGAGAGATTAGTCACAAGATTAAATTGAGATGTAAACAAAAACCCGTGATACATGAAAATGTGTTGTAAGGAAAGTTTTTAGTAGTGAAATTCTGTCTTCGTTTGACTCTTTCAAAACACTGGACTAAAAACAGCACTAGGAAATTATGCAAAATGAATCACAATTTGTATTTAGGAATATGTACAGGTACTTGAGATTTTCACCAGCCTTCGATTGACAATGATACTGTAGGACGCTGACATGAGTGGCAACTTTGTTCCTTACAGTTAGACGAATGTAGTCTTGTGTTCCTCTTACAGTTAGATGAATCATTCTGTGTACTTCTTTGGCCGTTGTAGATTATGGCCTCCGAGTCCTCTGTAGTGGACAATGGTTCCTCTCAGCTTGTGACCTCGCATCTGTAGTGGGACAATGGTCCTCTCAGCTTGTGAAGTGTGGAAATAATTCCAGGCAGGAAGCAACTGCTCAACTGCTTTTGTATAAAACCACATCTGTTGCCAGCTGGCTCGAAAACCCTTTTCTTTCTGAGTGTTTCTTCTTTTGCGTACAAATAAGTCAGGTGATGAAGCATAGACGTACAACAATACACAGTGTACGCGGCTCTGTTTTGTGGTCAGTGAAGAGGTGGCAGTATTATCGTGGTGTTGAGGTAGAGTTCTGGCTTCCTGGGTGTATAAATCTCGACCTGTCAGATGCTAATTGGTTAATACCTACATATGTATGGTACACACTCCTTGGGAATGTCAGACTACATTAAACATTTATCATACTTTACCTATGATCTTTTTTTGCTTAAGTACAGTTTCAAAGAAACATTTAACAAGTGCTTGCATAATTCATGTAGCTCTATATGCATTATTTTCAGATTAGGAAATAAAAATATGTACACTACCGATACAAGCAATAAAAGACAGCTGCCATAACGTACAGTGCATTGATTTGATTTTGTATTAAATATTTTCAGGTGCTACAAAAGAAATTGGTTCAGCTCTCACAAGGCTGTGTATGAGGCACAAAAGTATAGAAGCCAAATTAAAGGCACTTACAGGGTAAGACATAGATAGTGGTCTGTTAGACGTAGAATTTAGAACTTATGTAAAGCTGGTATACCCAGTAAGACTGTTGGGAGAATTTAGAACTTATGTAAGGCTGGTACATACCCCTGTAAGACTGTTAGGAGAATTTAGAACTTATGTAAGGCTGGTATACCCTGTTAGTTCGATGAGCAGTTTAGACAGTGCTGTGATGTCTTGCCTTTGTTCAGTCTAAGAATTACGTCTTACCGTCTGACATTAGTGAGCCGTTATATCAGACTTTTTACACATTATTACCAGCGTGAGATCGATTATACCCTTGTGAGATTTTTCTTTTTCACTGCTGTGACATTGATTGTAGCACCATATATATTCTATGGTTTACATTATACAGTAAAATATTTTGTGTTGTTTTCTTTAAATTTCAATTTGAGATCTATATCCTTCTGGTGGGCAATCTTGGGTTATTTAGTTTACAGTTACAGTGTCACCATTTTCGGATATGCTCATTTTCTGCCCGTCTCATTAGTTTTTGCATTGAAGGTCAAATGAAGATTTTGGTAATAAATTATGAATTTTCACAAAACTCACGAATTAATGTGCTAGGGTAAAATATGAGAAAAATAACCCTTCATTATCTACTCATGTGGAATAGGGAAATT
>CAJDSM010023064.1:0-14075 GCA_903981925.1 Ostrea lurida
AAACCAAGCCAAAAATCGCCGGATACATTACGTAGGATGCCGAGTCACGCATCCATCCTACAGAGCGCAGCCAGGTCAGTGATCAACCATCGTTGTTTTCATTCGCTGTATTTATAGCAGAACACACGATGGTTTTTTATTCGCTATTAACACACACCACCAAATAACACAATAGGTTTTTTATCACTATAAATAATCATGGTTGCTGTGATAAAAAGCGTCATACTCATCAAGTTGGAAATTAATCTGTTACTTTTAACGTTTTGATAGTAGTGAGGTTCATCACTGAAGAGACGTACATTGCATGACGAAAGCGCTTTTGGTGCAAATTGCAAATTGGTACTATATAAGATTAAGCTTTATTAGACACGTCACACAACTGATGTGTCTATGCATTATCAATTACACTTTAGAAGTGATAAAAAGACTAGAATTAATGATGTCATTAAAGCTCTTAGTGCGTTTCGTCACATTTGAGTTTGGTTTCCAATGACTTTACTTTAATTGAAGGAGATTGCGAATTCGTTTACATAGTCACTCAGAAATTTTAAACTTTGCCATACATTATCGCAGTGTTATGTAAATTTAGAAATTTTGACTTGTGAACATGATCAATTCTTGTGGAGCTGTGAATGGAGATATAGAGTTTAGTTTATATGTAAAGTGCAGTAAAAGTTATGCTCAAAGCAGATGATCTCTGTGTGATAGATCAAAGGCAATCCAATTTCAGATCAAGAAGTCAAAAAAGAATACTCATTGACTGGAACTACTAATAGAATTGTTATATCAAGATCGTTACAACATATTGTATGCTTTCAAGCTTTGATTGTTGAGATATAGTCATTTGAATCAGAAAACAAAGTAAATATCTAAGCAATTGTGAATGCCTTTGATATGTGAGGTGTCTTTTTTGAATATCGCTCATTCTTTTTTTTTATTTGTTCTATTGATCTATTAATCTGTTTAATGTTTATTTTATTGTGGTTTGGTGCTCTAAACTGAATTAATTATAGTTGTTAATTGTGTCCATAACACACATCAACAATGACCATAAGCTTCTGTTTGGAAAAGGGGGCACATTATGGTCAGATGCAGGTCTCTCCTCTGAATATTTAGTTGGATGTTGTGTGAAAAATTTCATGGATGTTCAATGTTTGTAGTACAGAGTTTGGCGATAAGACGCCGGCCCACCGGCGATACCTCCGATAAATTTGGTCAATTGTCCGATAGTTTTTAAACAAGTTGACAATGTGTCCGGTAAATTTTCAGAATACAATATTATTATTAGTAAATGTTCAAAACATAGAAATATGTTTCAAAAGTTTGTTTAATCTTATTTGATAACATCAAAAATAAAATCATTAATGTGATTTTTATTTCTTATCGAACCAAAATGCCGGAAATTTAATTTGGCTTTTCTATGTGAAGTTTAATTATATTCTATATGAAGGTTCTGGCGTGGCGAGTAAACATGTGCCAAGATGGCATCGGTGGCCTAGTGTTTAGGTCCTCGACTCTTGATCGAGAGGTCTTGAGAATTCGTAATCCTGGCATGGCAGGAACGATTGTTGTGTCTTAGAAAGGCACTTTACAATCGCATTTCCTCAATTCGACCCAAGTTGTAAAGGGGTACCTGGTATAGACAGGAAAGATCTTGTCAGAATGTTAGTGTTTCTATATCGTTAGACGCGCCGACGCTCTTATACGGCAGCTTGCACTGAAGAAGGTTCTGGATTGTTAAGGTTGCTGGGGTAAATAATGCAATTGATAAGCATTTGAGTACTTAGGCGTAATATAACGCGTCTATAGTGATTGAAATATTCAAACTTATTTATAAATGGTGCTAATTTAAAAATGGATTCAAGTCTATTAGAAAGTTGCTGCCAGAAGCTGATAAAAAAAAATAAAGGAACAAACGGTTGGAAGTTTAATCCCTGTGTCAAAGTTGTGATTAAGAAAGACAATTGGCAAATTCTTATTGTGATGCACAATTTTGTCAACTCAAAAAACAAAAACAAACAATAAACAACGAACAATATCCAAACAGTTTTGGGTTAAGGTGGTAATTTTCAAACAAGTGCACTCGCTGATTTCATATCTCAGGGATCGGTAGGATTATTAAATTGAAACTAAATGGTGTTAAAATGACATTTATGCTACTTGTAATTTGTTGATACATTGCATTTTAACATACTTTTGATGTTCTTCATTTTGGTCTGGAAAATTTTAAAGTGCGTCCTATGTTTTTGGTTACTTTTGCAATTTGTAGGCACTAATGGTCCGACATGAGTTTTTTTAGTCTCTTCGCCAACGTCTGGTAGTCTAACTTAACAAAAGTTTAGTTAATAAAAATTGACAGAATTATGGCAACCTTTGTCGAATTCTTTGTAATATATCAAAACTTAGCATGGAAAATATAATTTCCATTTAATAATTATGTCAGGTTAAAGGAAGGTGACAATTGATTTAGATGAAATATAGGTAACAAGTGTTGATAGCCAGAATAATGTGTGCAGTGATATAAGAATAGTGGAATTGCGTGTGTGAAGCGTAGGAGCATAATGACACTATCTGAACTTGTGTTACGTGTCTGTAGAACCCAGTGTATTTCACGGACCGTGTTCTGGATGTGTAAGTATTGAAAGACAAAGGCAAATCTCTGTGTTCATAAACCTCATGTCTGTAACATGGTAATTTGTTCATAAACCCGTGCTTAACCATGGTAGTTCTAGTTTAATGGCGTTCGTATTTTACTGACGGTTTGTCACAGTATTGCAGACTCTATTAGTGGTATTCATAATGGTGCGTTATATGTCTGTAGTGGACTGATAATCTAAAATTTAATACATCACTAGAACAGGTCAAGATATTTTAATTGAATTCAAACTTTGTGAGTCAACGAACCCGTGTTCAATTTAAATGCAGCCCTGTCAATCCCAAGTTTCAGAATTATGGTGTTATTGCTATTGAGTGATGTATTGAAATGAAATACAAGAACAAAGTGTTCAAATAAAAAAGCTTTTTGAGACGTATTAATCATGAATTTCAGATATTAATTAGTGTCGTGTCCCCTTAATAACAAACATATATGATATATTTTTTTTTTCTCTCTCATTTCAAGCATCAAAATCTCTGGAGTAGTAATTAAGAAAAGTTTTAACATTCAAAGACCGATCACAATTTGAATGATCTTGATATGTTCTCGGCTATGTGGTATGTCAGATGTTTAAAGCTTATATAAACCAGTTGATTTTGTGTGCCCTATGGATTAATGCCTTCACATGACCTTGCTAACGTGTAGTATGTGTTAATATTCTAAATATGTGTTGCTTATGTTTAGGAAATCTCACTAATGATTGGCCACTGAGCACATTAAGCAGAGGCTTGCTTTTCTCTATATACAATATTCATGTATACGAGTTCCCTATAGTAGTGTGTATCTCTGACTTGCTATAGTGATTTAGCTTACAGATTAAGTGTAGATTGTTTTTATTGGCACAGTACATGATTTTTTTTTTAAAATATAAGTGAATTATTTTCCTTTTGGATTTGCACAACTGAATGAGGGAATTTTCGCAAAAGTATTCTGTTACTTTTTTTTTTAAGTTCACTGATTTTTTGAATTTGGACTTCTAGAATTTTCAATCATTGTTATCAACTCAGAGCAAGGATGACATCTGTAATCTACTCTATACTATCTATAAATTTATAGCTTCATACCACTAACAGCAGTCCGAATTGTGACCTATAGATTGTGACATCACAGTTGGTTTTATGAACATGATTTGCCTCTGCTGAGGCTTTAGTACTACAGTGCTAGTCACATGATGGAAGGGAATTGTATGTGGGAATCTGAATTCATACAAGGTTCAGTTTACTGATGTTTGTATTGAGGGAAGCGAAATCTTGAATTCACATCATCTGTACGGTACTTAATAACACGAATGAAGAAAAAAAAAATTTAATGGTGAAGTTTGGAAAGTTGGGATTAAGGAATGATATCTTGGCTTTATAATATTTTGAGAGAAGAGTTAAAAAGAGTTTGCATGTGGACTTGGATCTGTCAATGTTGAAAATAAATTAAAAATAAAATTTAAGGCTCCGTATCTCTGTATTGATTATTTTAAGGATTATGTGATAAAAGCGACGTCCGTCTGTGTCCCCTAATTTAGCTTGAACTATTTGCCCTATTTAGCTATAAGTCATTATACAGTAAAGCTTCAGACAGCACAACTCCTTGGGTTACTCACAGCGGCACAGACTTAGAATGCACCGCAGTAAAGTGTTTGTGAAATCATAGAAAGTGTTCTCAATCAGAAATAAAGTAGCAATCATATGTCCCAAGGTATTAAAGTGATGAGATTATACTCATCAGGAAGATTTTCTAGTGGCCTGCAATCTAAAAATGCTGGGTTTAACCTAACATCATCATCGTTTTGAATTGTCAAATGAATACGCCTTATTTCATACTAATATTTTACATCTGCATCAAGGGAACGTAACAACATACAAAGGAATATTTAAAGAGTAAATGAAATCTGATGTTTGAGGATAAAAACTTACAAAGCGGTGTCGCTGTTGACTGTTGTGATAGATTCACTTTGTACATTACCCAGATGGTACGTGCATATCAGCATTTCGACCACATGATGGGATGTACATTTATGAACAAGTTCAAATGCTTCTGACATTAAATAATTATGACATTGTACACATAATATAGCACATGTACAACAGGTTTATGACATGGCTGTACACATATATGCCTACATAATTATACATGTAAACATGTTTGATACAGTGATCACCATAGAACTTGTGATTGTACACATGTTATAACTACATGCAACACATGATATGACACAGACACAGGTTTATGACATTGTATGCATGTTTATACATTGTGCAACATATTTTAGCATGAGATAGTCATAATGTCATTATGAATTGCAATGCTTTAAGTTCTGTCGTATTCATTAGGGCCTGCGCTTTAAGTTGTGTTATTCATTAGGGCCCCGCCATCTAAGAGATGCGGCCGCCCTATAGTTTTCGCCTTTGTCCGGCTGTCCTCGTCACGTCCTCAACAATTTCGTATAACACAAAACTCCAAAACATATACACTTGTACATAGATGAAAATTTTGTACACGGTTTTCAGCATTGCAGAGTGCATACTTGAAATTTTGTCCGATAGGGGTCAATATTTATGGGGAAATATTTTCCATGAAAATTCGCAGATTTTGAAGATATTGTACTTTGTGATCACTAATAACACAAAACTATACACAGCTGAAATTTTGCAACTCTGTTTCTCAGCCACATTACCAGATACCATGTGCATATGCAATCTTGATTTATTAGGGGGCAATATTTGCGGGAAACTTCATCTGTTTGATGAAATTCACATAGATTTTGACAATCAATATTTTGTGAATACTATAACTTCAAACGATATGATTATTACTTAACTAGCAAATATGCAACTTGTTTATCACCATATGCAGAGTGTACATAAAAAATGTGCTTCAGCCAGGGGTCCTTGCTGACTTTTCAGTGTTACTACTAGTTGTGACATGACCTTGTTTGGTACCAAAAGTTTTTACCTTAGGAGTTTGACATACTTATGAAAAACTTTAACCTTAGCCTTGCTTTTGAGTGGCTAGTTCTTGGTTTCTCATATTTTGTAGGTGTATTCCTTAAACGAGACCTAGCTTTCTTTTGGTATCAGAGTACTTGACCTCATGACCTTGATCTTGGAGTGCAACATGTTTTTAAATAACTTTAAACTTGGCCATGGCTTTTGAATGATTAGCAATACAGATAGGTCTTAATACATATCTAGGTAGATCCCTATACATAGAGATAACTGCATCTTTGCATGCCAAGTATTGGATTCGCTTACTCACATCTCCCGGGAGTAAGCGAATTTAGACACTTGGCTTGTGAAGATGGGATAACTGAATCTGATGAAGGCCAGGTCAATACCGGAAATGAAATGTAAACAGATATTGTATCTAGCTTGTACTATTCCAGGTGAAGTGAAATACAAATGGATGTTGTTAATGTAGCTTGTAAAACTCCAGGTAAACAATAGAAATGAAGTGCTACTACAGTTAAACTTCCATATATAGAACACTGATAATCTCGAATACCATGGTTATATCAAACTGATTTGAAGGTCCCAACCACCTATTTTCTTAGTATTTTTACCTTTGATATGATCTCAAATCCACGGATATCTCGAAAAATTTTCTTGGTCCCATTGGGTTCGAGATAATGAGGTTCGACTGTAGTTCGTTACACTCCAGGGTCTCTGTGATGTCGTTGATGCTCAAAATCACTATCACAGTTAGCGATGAAACTCATTTTACAGCCTGTGTGTTTACAAGACTGACCAAAACACCTATACATCGCAAGAAATTATTCATTTAGATGCATAGTTGTATATTGTTAAACCTCCCTCGCAAGAATCTAGTGGTGAAGGGTTGCAAAATTTAGGCCTGTGCTTAATGCTGATTATCTGAAGTTTTTTTAATTGGATATATATTTTCGTTGTATATGATTTTCACATACAACCCTCAAGATATTTGACCTGGATAGCCAATTAAAGAAAGTCATTATATAGCCACACATCAGCACATGTTGCAGCACATGTTGGTTGCCAAGCTTATACAGTAGTTGTTAATCTGAACCCAGAAATAATTGAGATGAAGGATGATCATTGATAATAGGATCAAATAATAACTAAATTAAAAAGACCCCCCCCAAATAAAAAACAAAAGAAAAACAAAGCAGTCTGTCTTTGTAATAACAATATTTACATATTCAGGACTTTAGTTACTTTTGATAAAATTAAGAGACATAGTAAACTTATGGTAAACTTTTCTACTTTAAAAATCTGCACAAGTATTACTTGCCTGTGGACAAGTGCTTCCACTAGATATTTCCACACCCCTGGATTGTTATATTGAGTGTAGTTGTAGTGAGATGTATAGAAGGCAGTCTTTGTATATATGGTGATGGTTGCAGTTTTGCCTTAGGCCACACCAATTTGTAAAATAGTTCTTCGGATTTTCATACAAAAAATGTGAAGCGGGAGGGCGATATTATTTTACAAATATTATTTTTTATTTTGGAGATTTAGGAATTTATAAAGCGAGCGCTTACATTATTAAAGGTCTAAAATCATCTGATATCATTTGTTTACCACATGAGCTTCATATTTTTCAATAGTGTTTTGATGTATCATACATCGAAAGAAAGTAAAACTTAAAAACATAGAATTATACTGTCAATAACCTCAAGAGCTAGTGCTTTGTCATTCGTCAGCCAAATTAATGTATCAAGTTCTCTTGTATGCTTGTCTTAAAAGGTAAAAAAAAAATTACATGGGTATTTTGGACATGCGAGCGGACACTATTTTTTGATAAAATTATTATTTGGATTTATTGCAAATAGAAGCGGGCGGGTCCGTAGAACTAGATTACAAATTGGTATGGCCTTATGAGCAATCTTAATTAGGTCTTTTGATAATTAAGTACCTGTTTGAAAACTTGTGCTCAGAATGTATTTATCATATTAAGATTTCCAACATAATATACATAAATTAATTGTTCACTCTTTAATTCCAGACACTAAATATTCATGTGTTTCCATAGATTTACAATATTCTTAACAATCATGCTATTCACATATAGTATAGAAAAGTGTACAGAGAATAGAGGACATATGATTTTCACTTTCTCTGTAGCTGCTGTTCTATATATTCATCTTTACTATGTGTTTATTACACAATGTTAGGAATTGTATCACTAACAATACAATTGTGTTGTACTAGTGGACATCACTCATAGTAATGTCTACTGCTCATCTGGAACTGAGACAATCAACAAGTTAAATCTCCCCTTTGTACATTTATTATATAAAGCAATCTAATTGTGAATTAAAGATACCCAATTTGTAGTCTAGAAGTATTCCATGGTATAGGTTTAATTTCACGAAAAAAGTACTCCATTACAGAGTAATTCATCTAACAGAGTAATTCATGTATAGTAATTCCACTGAAAAAAGTACTCCATTTTAAGCAGAGTAATTCACTCTTGCGAAGTAACAGTCATAGGTATAGGTAAGTTCACTGAAAAAAGTACTCCATCTACAGAGTAACTTTCATGGCTCAAAAAGGTAATTCACTAAAAAAAGTACTCCATCTTACATATATTCTTCTTACAGAGTAATTCATGGTATATAAGTCATTGTATAAAGTACAGACCTATTTAAATAATAATAATAATAATCAGGGTATAGATTAATTCATTGATGTTTAAAGCACTCCATTTTATGCAATGTGTCGGAGTATTTTGTAGTAACAAACTGTGACTTGTCTGAGTAAAGTCATTTTTATTATAGGGTAATTCATTTTAGAGAGTCACTTCAAATGTATGGTGTGGGGTTTGTTTGTTTATTTGGTTCTCTCTTTTTTCTTTTTTTAGGGGGGGGGGGGCTATTGTTCAGGGGTTTTGGGGTGTTTTGTTTTTGATTTCTTCTTCTGTTAATTTTATTTTTGTTTCTGTTTTTACTCTTTTCAACTATGTAAGAATGCTTCAGTAGATGGATTGCTTATTAATTGAGTACGCACAACTCGTCGATGTAATGCCATTTAATTTGCATCTCCATTAGTATCTATTTTGAATGGAAGTCATTGCACTACCTCCCTTGTTACACTGCAAAGGAAGAGAATCTTAATTACATAGAACAGGAATTGCTCTGTGAAGACCGTCATCCCTGTTTAGTGTAATTCTATATTCAAGTATTCCACTCGTTTAAATAAACATTTATTTTTATTTGTTTTCCCCTTGCAGCGGGCCCTCAGGACAGCCGCCACAATACTACAGCTAAGGAGCGCCCCCAAGGGACACTAGAAAACGGTGCGGGCCAAGGCGGGAAGATCATAATAACTCTGAGATGCGCAAAGTTTGCAACTATTGTTTGTCCAAAGCTTGTGTTTGTATTTTTATAATTTAGACTTTGATGAGTTTCTTTCATAGAAATGTGGTGTTTTTTCTTAATTATTGAACAGATGATTGCCAAGTTTTTTCTGTGTCGCCACAGACATATATATGCCTCATTCCAAGTGTAATATATAGTGTATTAATTTTTTCATATGTAGTTCTTGATGTTATTTTAGTTTATTCAACGCATGTTGGATAAAGATTAGAATGTACAATGTTTTGTAAAACTCAGCAACTCACTTAACTGCAGTATACTTGTACCTGTTTAATTACAGTGCAACTCTACTTATGATTATAGATACTGCTCTACCGTCCCTAAACTATATCTTGAACTACTGTTATATCTGAAGTAAAAAATTAATTTTCCCAAGCTAAGACAATACAGGTTCAGCATAATGGTATTGAACTCTGAATGTCATGAAAAAATTCAGGTCGGTTCCTCAATATTCGTATATCCAGAGTAGACTGTTAAGTTAGTCATTACTCAGGCTGTGTAAAAGAAGTTGTAATCAATAGGCTCGTATGTTGGCCCTGTGAATCCTGACAGTCATGGGATTCAACAGTACGCGTAATTTTTGTGTCCACGTGGTGTCCCTGATCTTAACTTTTTCCAATACGTGGTGAAATTTCCAGAAGCACGGAGAGACGGCAAACTGGGGAAGCTTTGCATATATTCTCTAATGAACATGTAATTCAGGATTATCAAGGTTCTTTTTTACATACCGGTAAACGGGTACACTTTCCCCTAGAAACCAAAGGGAAAATTTCCCTTCCACAGGTTAAAATCCCCTCTGATTTGTAAAAACCACAACTAAAGATATACTGAGATTTTTACAAATCATGTTCTGATATCCTGTATTAAGTTCACAGGTATTTTTTCTGCCTTATCATGAAAGTTTACAGAAAATAGAGAAAGAATCACGTAAGTCAACTAAATTTATGATGCTGTTTTCAATTGATAATCGATCTTTAGCTGTCGATTCTCCCACCCCTTCCCCTGGAAGTTCAAAAATCTCCTTCAATACTGAAATGGGTAGTAAGGAATCTAAAAGCTGATAAATCCTGGTAGTTAAGGTTTTGTGTCAGAGGAAATTTTGTTTGACCTGTGTTACTGCTCTTGAAAAAAAAGATAAAACTTATTAGATCATCTATAGTTTCGTAAAATTGTTAGTTGAATTCAGAAATTGCAACTGCTTAAGTTGGCATGTGTTCGTAAATTATGAATAATTGAAATTCGTTTGTGATTTCTTTCGAATTAGAAGTGGAACAGCCCCCCCCCCCCCCCCCCCAACTTTGCAAGCCATAAAAATCCTATTGGAAAACATTGGTGCATTAAAAATTCTGTTTACTTTATTCAAGTTACAATACAGGCAAAGGCACACAATTTGCTGCAGATCAGGATTTTGTTTTTTCAATCTTTGTTTACCATGGAAAAAATCATAACTTTCAAATATACAGCATATAGAATAATTACGCTTTCATTGATAAATATTCCAAAAGCTCAAAGCTTTACAAATAAGCGTTAAAAAATCATAGCTTTCAAATCAAGCATTCACAAATCATAGCTTCAAACCAAGCATCCAAGTTTAACTAAATAGGCATTATACATGAATAAACAAATACCAGTATCATACTTCAAATAAGAACAAAAAACGTGAGAAGATCTCAACTTTTATTTTGCTACCCATGTAAGCCGTGATTTTCAAATGAGTCATCTGAAGAAAACATGCTTATCACTCAATTAAACTATAGTAATTTGATATTTATTGTTTCTAAAAGGGGGTGCATGCGCTAGGGAACTAGATTTTTTTAAACCACCCTTCCCCCAAATTAATACTAACCCTCCTAGGTCAAAATGAAACGGGGTAAAAGGAAAACAATTCGTTTTGTTATGCCTAAATACATGTTCACTATATAGTAACAGAGTTATCTTGAACATGCACTGATCTATCAAATACACCATGGTTA
Source organism: Ostrea lurida (assembly GCA_903981925.1). Taxonomy (NCBI): domain Eukaryota; kingdom Metazoa; phylum Mollusca; class Bivalvia; order Ostreida; family Ostreidae; genus Ostrea; species Ostrea lurida. The sequence continues at coordinate 10,976 of CAJDSM010023064.1, forward strand.
ATGTCGAACTGATTTGAAGGGACAGGCCACCTATTTTCTGAGTATTTTTGACCCGGATATCCTCAATTCCAAGGATAGATCTTGAAATTGTTTTGGTCCCATGAGTTTTGAGATAACAGAGGTTTCAACTGTACTGTAACAGGATTAATCAATCATTAGAAAGAGCCATACTTTACTGAATTTCATTACAATGCTGATTGTTTGAATCATATTGTCTGTTCTATTATTCCAGTTTCACATGCTCTATAAAATAGAATTGTAACATACATCGTTATTGTTCAATATTTTATACCAGTTAGTGATCTGGTCATCTCAAATGGTGATGACTTTCTGTAAATGTATAGTAAAAACCTGCTTATCCGAGCTTTGCCTTATACACGTATTCATAACTTACAGGGAAAGTGGTTATACTAATATAATATGCGTAATCTGAGCCTGTTCTTGGAAAAAATCAGGCATCAACTGTTAAACATGCTATTTTTAATGAAAATTGATTACTTTCCTGTTTTTAAAAAAAATAGATTGCATTGTATATAATTTCTTGTGTCTTTGTGTAAAAAGGCCTGGTTTTAATGCTCTATCATGATTGGAATAGCCTGATATGAAAACATTGCAAAGGAATTAGCACATGTCCATTTGAAAATAATTCATTGATACAGTGTGTCACAATGACACCAGGATGTCAATTGAAGTCTCCTGACCAATGATTACGAAATTTGGGTGTCATTGACATCAACTATGTGAAATCATGTCACTTGATGCCACTCATATAGGCAATGTACACCCATGTGACACAGTTTTGCAGCTGGGGGGGGGGGGGGGTTAACTACTGATTTATTGTAAGGGTCACACATGAGACAATGCTGTGTTTGGCTTTCTATGGGGAGTATATCTTGTCTTTTATCACAAATATGCATTGGACTGTGAAATCCTTCATTACGCTGAATCTTTACTTATCAATATTCCAGGCCCGATTAAACGTATAGCTCTGGCATTTTCTGTCCGCCAACTGCATCTCCATGGTGGTGCTACCCAAACATATCTGCTAATGCTCGTTGAGCTGCATGGCAAATTTTTATCTTATTTTATATTAGATATACTATACATGTTATTGTATACATCGTAGTTATGTATTTGTTTATAATATATATTCAAATTTTTTTTCTTGCCACAGAACGGTACAAATAAATGGTTGTCAAGTTTTCCCAGAAAAGTTATTTCCGGGGGAGGGGGGTGGTAAAACTGTTTAAAGGAGGGTGATACCATCTGATATATGTATTTTTGTACAAAATTCAACGTGTGTTAATGGCATCAAGTAACAGGAACCTTCTGACACTACCAAAGTGTGGTGTATTTGGGTGCCCTTGTAATATGCAACAGAAGTTGCTTTCGTGAAATGATGCAATAGTGTTTTAAAAGAATGTCTTTTGTTTGAAGGCTGATATGAACCCATTGCAAGAGGCAGAAGTAACTTATAGAAAGAAAGATTATTACACTAAATTTTGGAGAATAAGAAGCAAAGGTTTTTTAAGCTTTCTCCCAGTTGTTTGTGCACGACACGTTCGATTCTTCGTTCGTCAATATCACTAGTCAAGGCTTCAGTTTTGTCAGAAAGCAACATGTTCACACGTGTATTCAGGAGCATGCTTGTAACAATGAACAGTAATCAATAACGGGAAAGGCTCGGTAAAATGAAGTGTAAGCATTGGAACAAAAAATTGCAGAAAATGAGAGAGAGGCTCATGCAGTAAATTTTACTTAATTACATTATGGATACATAGAGAGGACATATCGGCTTTCTGTGTGACGAGTTTGATATATATTGTCTGTATGAAAGTATTGTGACACAACTCTCAGAATATGTACTATGTTTATATAACATGTATTGTCATAACGGATATAAACTGATTGACAGTCCTCAACTCCTCCCACATCATTATTTTCCGCGCCATTTTTCGCTTTATTTCATTATGGACGTCTTTGAACGACGTAGACATCTGTTGATCTTTCATTAGGAATTCATACGCAATATGGTATATAGTTATGTATTTTTATTTCGTCTATTCGTTTGTAGAATTGAAATAGATAGGATTTGTAGGTAAATCATCGCTGTGTCCAAGGTGTAACATAACTTGTTCCAAAGCTTGCCGAAACGTACCCCCCTCCCCCTTTTTCTGTTTCAATCATGAAATTCAGCTACGAAATGTGCAGACCATATGAACTGTAGAGACGAAATATAAGCTTTGTGAAGGAATTATTAGTACAATGTATTTCATCTTTATTATTTGATAGCTACTCCTTTGCATTGTTTAGTAAAGAGAAGGTGCTTTCAGTTTGTGCAGTAGAACCTAGATACCCTTGGGGATAAGTCGGTGTGAATGACGACACTCTTAAAATTCTCTCTTCATGCTTTCCATTGGGTCAGATTATGAAATAACCCTGGTTGTACATAATTATGATTTCGTTCCCTTCTCATTTTCGTTGACTTTTTGTTAATTCGGAATCGAGACACCCCAGTTAATGGCATAAGTTTTCTATGATTAATGTAGGTATCTGGTTTTTTTTGTTTTTTTCTTAGGTTTTCACTTGAATTTTGTTGAGTTGGGTGCTTCTAATTTTTAACATTTTCTGCAACGTTTGTTTAGAGATATATCTTTTACTGCATGGTGCGAATCTTGTATTTTTGTGAAATAGTGTAAATGACAAGATGTTTCCATTCTGTCACGTGTCAGTACTTTCACGTGCCCATAATATTGATAAATTATTAAAAATGTTATTATAGATTGATCTTTGATTTATAAATGTGACCACATTTAAGATTTGCATAGAATGTGCATCCGAAAGAGAATTGCCGTCAATCGTAATGTTTAACATGAATAAAATATGTATGACTTAAATACTTTGTTCTTTTTATTACTACAATGAAGCTGACAACTTGAAATGTATACATAATGCAAGAGTAATTTCCCTTTGATGGTCATGTGATTTGCTATTCATGAAAACGTGAAGATAACGAAAAGTAATCAATCTCATAAATGGAGTACAAATTAAAAGAGAGGTAAGATCAGATGCCAAGGAGGAGTAAGCAGAGGGATCAGTG